>ML292722.1:47233-117578 GCA_005239495.1 Nicotiana undulata | reverse complement strand
ATATATATATATATATATATATATATATATATATATATATATATATCTTTCGATCATCAAGATAAATCTACCAGAACTCCGTCCGTAGCTCAGAATTTGTCATGTAGTACATGAGGATCTCCCGGAATACGTCTGTAGTCCCAAAATATGTTGGGGGATCTCCTGGAATACGTCAGTAGTCCTAAAATAAATATGCAGTGTTGGGGGATCTCTTGGAATACGTCTGTAGTCCCAAAATAAATATACAGTATAAGGGGATCCCCCAGAATACGTCTGTAGTCCCAATTCAAATATGCAACGCAATCACAGAGATAACAACCGCAACACGACAGAAAATATCGTACATTACCACAACAATCACCAGGCAACAAAAGATAGAAATGCTATGTACGATGAGCAAATCAATACAAGAACTAAATCACAAGAACGGTAGAACTCATTCACAAGGAATAACCACTGAAAGGAAATAATAAGCATAAAGAACACCGCTTAACCAGGGAGAACACGACGTAACAACGAATTCACAGTATTCAAGTCCATAATAGGATGTCATCACAAGTCAAGAAATTTCCAAATACAACTAGTCGACTAAGGTGCAGATCATCTAGATTCCTTTTTAAGGTCGAATGATTATGAGAACCAGCTACAAATAATCCTAATTCCAATTTCTACTAACGACTGTAAGGCGAGATATTACTAATTTTAGCTAAATAGGCAGTTTATGAAGAAAATACATAGCATGATGATAGGAGAAGTAAAATTCTACAACTAAGTCAATTAATATCAAATCGACCACAAAGGGAATCTAAAGCAAGTAAATCCAAATTTAAGCAGGAAGAGATGGAGCTAGCAATAAAAAACGTAGTCATAACAATTACAAATTCATACACCGGGAATATAAGGACCTAAGAACCCTAAAAGGCCAAATTCATACAAATAAGTCCGAGTACGCACTCGTCACCTCACGTACACGGAGCTACAATCAACATAGAAGAATCAATTCCTAAGGGGTAGTTCCCCCACACAAGGTTAGGCAAGATACTTACCTCGAAGACGACAACGCATTACTCAAAAATGGACTTCTCGGGTGAAAAGACCTCCGGACGGCTCAAATCCAACTAGAACAACTTCAAAACACACATAAATCATATAAGTAACTATTTCGAATAACCAAGTTTCGATCTTTACAAGAATCTAAAAATCGACCCAAAAGTCGACCCCCGGGCCTGCACCTCTGAACCCGTCAAATTTTACGAAATACGAATACCCATTCCAATACGAGTTCACCCATACAAAATTTATCAATTTTCGATACCATTTGGTCCCCCAAATCACGATTTTACATTTTAGAAATTTTCTTTCAAAACCAACATTTTCCTCAACTCAAAACACAAATTAAATGATGAAAATAAAGATAAAATCACGGAATATATTTGATTCTAGTTGAAGAACAATTACCCAATCGATTTGTGTGAAAAAACTATCAAAAATCGCCAAGAACCGAGCTCTAAAAGTCAAAATGTGATAAAAATGGTGAAACCCTCGATTTTGGATTATATTCTGTCTACCCAGATTTTTTAGTATCGCGATCGCGTGAGAAGGGATGGGATCGCGTAGAAGAAAAATCTCTGCTGGCCAAAAGGTGCTATGCGATGGCGAAGGTACTTATGCGATTGCGTATAAGGAAATTATCTGCTACCCAAAGCCACACTACGCGATCGCGAAGCAGGGAATGCGATCATGTAAAAGAAATAATTTGATGCCCAAATGGAAGCACTATGCGAACGCGGACTGAGAAGATGCGAACGCGAAGAACAATCCGTCTAACACTACGTGATCGCAAACCGCTCTATGCAAACGCGGTGAAGGGAAAAACTGGGCGGGTCACAACACACTATGCGATCGCGGCTATGCCTATGCGATCGCATAGAAGGAAACATCAGAAAACATAACAGCAGTGAAAATTTGAAGGAATTTGACCCAAAGCCCATCCGAAACACACCGAGGCCCCGGGGACCCCGTCTAAACACACAAACAAGTCATATAACCTAACACGGACTCGCTAGAGATCTCAAATCACATCAAACAACGTCGAAACGACGAATCACACCATAATTCGAACTTATGAACTTTCAAATCTTCAAAACTCTGAACTCGTGCCGGAACCTATAAATTCAACCCGGAATGACGTGAAATTTTGCAGACAAGTCCCAATTGACATCCCGGAGCTGCTCTAACTCTCGGAATCTCATTTCGACCCCGATATCCCAAAAAGTCAACTATGGTCAAACTTCTCAATTTTCCAAACTTCAAATTTTCTAACTTTCGTCGAATTATCTCAAATCACTCTACGGACCTCTAAAACCAATTCCGGACGTGCGCCTAAGTCCAAAGTCATCATACGAAGTTGTTGACATCACCCAAAACTCATTCTGAGACCGTTTACACAAAAGTCAAACATCCAGTCAACTTTCATCACTTAAGCTTCCAAACTTAAAAATTGTCTCCCAATTCGACTCTGGATTATCCGATAACTGAATCCAACCATGCACGCAGTTCGATATACAAATGTGAAGTTGTTCATGACCTTACGCCACCGAACGGATCTTAAATTCTTAAAACGAACGGTCAAGTCGTTATATAAAATGAGCCCAAACAATAGATGTTTCTGTCTATTTGGTACGTTGTCTAGAAAAATTAGGGAAAGTAACAAGAGGGTCAGACGGGGCATCATTTGGATATCATTAGTTTGGTTAACTTCAGGAGCAGGACTAGTAGGTATATCGTCATCCAGTTGCGTTTCATCAAAATCTATTTATTCATCATCAATAGTTGGATTATCATAAATATCATTCATATATTCATGGTTTAATTGTTCACCGGGTGCAATATTATGGCAAATTGACTCTCGGTAAATTGTAATAAACTATTATCGATATCAAGAATAGCAGGTGTAAGACGAGTAAGGGGTCTGGGTCGGGGAGCTGGGGGAAGTGGAGGAGGAAGAGATTGGCCACTAGATTCGCCACTCTTGAATTTTCCCTTATTTTTACTAAACAGTTTTTAAGGAATAAGCCATCTTAATTAATCAAGCAATACAGTAAATAAAACAAACAAAACTATAATATTAAAACTTAAGAGTTAGAACGAGTTTACCGAATTGACGAACAACTTGCTGAAAATTGATTATCATTGAAGACTTGAAGACTTCAATTCACCCACTTCACATATTTCACAAATTGCAACAATAAAGTAAGCAATATTAGCAATTATAGAAGAAAATTAGAGAGAGATTGAGAGAGAAAGATGATTTTGTGAGAAAAATAAAAGAAAGAGGGGTTATTTATAGTTGAAAATAGGGAAAATATATAATTATAAAAAGTTTAGGGTTAAAAAAAGTATGGGGGGAGGGCAGAATTATTTTTAAATTTTTTGTCGTTGGGACCGTTTAGGCCCCCGAAAGACCGGTCCGGTCCCTGTCTCGCGGTCTTTTTGTGAAGGATCGACCCATAAAACCGGCCCACTGCCACGGTCCGGTTATAAACGGTCCAGGCCCGTTTAGGCCCATGAGTGGGCCTGGACCGGCCCACATAACAGCCTTAGGAATGGGTTTTGGAGTCGCACTTGGGGGGAACGACTTCTGCACAAACTTCTTTGAGTCCATTCCTTTTAAAATCGACAGTGCCCTCGGTATCTCCTCCAGACAATTCACATAATCAATAACAACACATAGAGAGGAGTCTCATCAAGAGACCAATATTTCATCGATGATAAATTTCACAATTTAACATCTCAACTTTGAATCAATATTCAAAATTTTATCAAACCTCGGTGGAACCGGATATAAGTCTCCCAACATTTCAACAACAACAATAAGCATGGATAATAGGATTTAAGACTACAAAGTTTGCAATAATGGAATTTCACTCGCATGATATGACTCGACCACAACGCAAAGGTACGCTTCCCCTCACTTATACATCGTATTCAACAACAAAATATGTATCAAGTAATCACACAATACCTATTTCCTCAAGCCAAAGTTATACACAACATTTACCTCAATTTCGCAGGCCACTCACTGCTCAAGTGCCGCTTTCCCTTTAGAATTATCCTCCAACCCACTCGTATATAATCATAATTAGTTTAATATCATTAATTATCACTAAAGGAATCAACTTTAATGCATAATTATAGTTTTCCCAAGTTTTCCCCACAAAATTCAAAAACCGACCCCGGGCCCGCTTGGTTTAAACTCGAAGTTCGGACCAAAATCCGTTTACCCATTCTCCCCCATTCCCAGATATACAATTGGTTTTGGAGTCGGACCTCAATTTGAGGTCTAAATCCCCAAATTTCGAAATCCCTAGTTTTCTACCCAAAATCCCCAATTCCACCAAAAACATCCTAAATTCTAGGTTGAAATCTTGTTAAAAGATGTAAAAGTGTAATGACCCGACCGATCGTTTTGAGCATTTGCATTTCGCTCAGTAGTTTGGGGGCACAAGTAGCTCAGTATGATGTATTAGGACTTGTGTGCAAAATTTGAGTTAATTTTGAGTTGATTTGATATGTTTCGGCGCAAATTTTTGGAAGTCGAAAGTTCATTTTGTTTGATTTGAGGCGCGTTTCGTCGTTTAAATGTTGTTATGCATGATTTGAGGCCTTGAGTGGGTCCGTGTTATGTTATGGGACTTGTTAGCATGTTCGTACGGGGTCCCGAGGGGCTCGGGTGAGTTTCGGATGGGTTTGGGCCACGTTGCGCTCGTTTTTCTTATGTTTCAACGTCTTTTTTCAAGCATAAATGATACCACATTAAGCAAATGAGCTCATATTTGTGTTTTGATTGAAGCATTAGATCTGTATCTTAATTATGGAGTCATAGCAAAAAGAATCGTCGAATTTGGACATCATATGAGGAATTTATGGTCATTTTTCTAAAGTTTGGTTTGTAGATTTTTTCCAGATTAATTACGAAATTGCCACTAAATTCGTATTTAAAAATATACACTATTTGCCAATATTGAAACCAACATATCTCCTTCATTATAAGGTCAAATTACGTGATTCAAAAGCCTAACTTGACTAATATTTCACAAGAAATCTATTAGAGGCATAAAAGCGAATTTCATGACCGTTTGACACGAGAAACGAGGCAGAATAGCTGACAAAAAATGTATAAAATAAGGGCTTGTTCATTTGGTCAAATTTTGAGTTAGGGAGCTCATATTAGGCTGATTTTCAACATATGGATTGTGGTAAGTATTCTCTACTCGATTGTGATTATATTTCATGAATCCATCTTCGTTTTTGGGATTTGATTGATAATTTTAAAGTGAAATTGGGGGGGGGGGTTTGCCTAAAGTTACATAAAGTAAATTTTTAAGTTTTGAACATCGATTCGGAGTCGGATTTGAGTGAAATTAGTATGGTTGGACTCATAATTGAATGAATTGTCAGATTTTGTGAACTTTGTCGGGACACGAGGTACGGGCCCGGGTTGGGAAATTTGGCTGATCTTGGGCTTTTGATTAAAAATTTGGCCTTTTTCAATTGGGATTGGTTCCTTTAGCATTGTTTGATGTATTTGAGTTGTTTTTGGTTAGTTTCGATCCGTTTGGAAATCATAGCGCGCGGGATGGCATCCTTGGAGCATCGCCTAGCCTGCTCGGCATTGGTATTGGCTCGTTCGAGGTAAGTAACACTTCTAAGATTAGTGCTGAGGGTATGAAACCCCGAACTACGTGTTATGTGATTGGTTTTGAGGTGACGCACATGCTAGGTGACGGGCGTGTGGGCATGCACCCTATGAATTGGGATTCTGTTGTTCCCATGGCCCTGTATATTGGCCTTATTTTGTGGGTATTTGTTTTTTCACCATGTGGTAAAGTAATTGAGCTCTCAATCATGCTAAATATCATGTTTACGATTCATGCTGATATTTTTTGTACCCATAGGGTTATTTCTGGTTGTCATCTCACTGATTTTCATTGATATTTTTTGTACTTAGTCATATTCATGCATTCATATCATATCTCAATCTCAATTATTGTTATTGATACATCATATCATTGTTGTCGGGTTAGATTCATGACATTGTGTGCCTGTGAGTGAGACTGGAGAGATTGATGACTGAGTGAGGCCGAGGGCCTGAGTGAGAGTGACATTTTTGGATCGGGTTGCACGCCGCAACATATTATATCTATTATACTTTATGGGATCGAGATGCACGCCATAATGATATATGGATCGGACTGCACGCCGCAACGATATATGGATCGGGCTGCACGCCGCAACGATATTTGGTCGGGATGCATGCCGCAACGATATAGCGCTTGGGTTGAAGGAGCCCCTCCGTAGTTTGTACACCCCCAGTGAGCGCAGTCGTATATATATATATATATATATATATATATATATATATATATATATATATATATATATATATATGGATCGGGCTGCACGTCGCAACGATTATTATACAATGCTGAGTGATTTAGTGTGTTGAGTATTGAGCTTAGTAGGAGAAGATGCGAGGCAATGAGATTGGGTACTCTGAGAGTGTGAGTACATGTTTCATCTCTGAGATACATGACATACAAGAATATAGATGCATTTTTCCTCATGCTAGATAGTATCACGTTATTCATTACTTATCATATACATTGATATGTGAGTATGGAGAGTCACTTTATACTTGTTATTTGGAAAGAAAACGAGACATTTTATTTATTGTGGAAAGGTTATTTGGAAAAATTATAGTTTTC
Source organism: Nicotiana undulata (assembly GCA_005239495.1). NCBI lineage: Eukaryota > Viridiplantae > Streptophyta > Magnoliopsida > Solanales > Solanaceae > Nicotiana > Nicotiana undulata. The sequence continues at coordinate 110,811 of ML292722.1, read as the reverse complement.
AAACTTACTCATACTTTTGGCATTTTCGGTAAGAGATTTGGGATTTTCTTTTACTAAGATATTTGAAAAGCATGACCATTTTCTTGAACTGTGAACGAGCCGAGTATTTTATTTTTGAGATTTTTTTTCTTTTTTACTTGTATTGTGTTTTTATGAACTGTTGTGGAAATATTGGCATTGGACCCGATCCTGTGTTAGCTTGACACTGCTTTCAACCTAAGGTTAGGTCTGTTAATTACTCAGTACATGTGGTCGGTTGTACTGATACTACACTTTCGTACATTGCGTGCAGATGTCAGTTGTTGTTGTTTTTGTGCTCGATAGTTGCGAGACTTCAAGATGTACCAACGTCCCTGTTGTAGCTGCTTCATTTGTTCGGGGTAGCCTTAGCTTATAACACTTTGTTTATGTACTTTTCAAACAAATTGTGTATTTGTTTCATTGTTGCTTTGTAAACTCCATTCGTAGAAGCTCAAGATTTGTACTACCAGTCCTTGGGTTGTATATAGAATTCAGTAAATTTATTTTGTTTAATTGACTTATTAAGATTATTGAAGCTGGATAGTTATTAGCTGGCTTACCTAGCGGGTTGGGTTAGGTGCCATCACGACTAGCGGGTTTCGGGTCGTGACAAGTTGGTATCGGAGCCCAAGGTTCATAGGTTCTACAAGTCATGAGCAAGTGTCTGGTAGAGTCTTGCGGATCGGTATGATGACGTCCATACCTATCTTCGAGAGGCTACAGGGCATTTAAGATATACTTCCAATCTTTCTTTACTTATCGTGCGACATTGATTCAGCTTGAAGCGCACTCCTTTGAATTTCTTCCACGAATTCGTATGCACACATGAGCGCTCGGTATCAGATGTGCATCAATGGCTTGTAATCTCTATGGTAGAGGTGTGAGGTGTGATTTTGGGCACGTGCTGATGGGCCAGTCTGGAGAACTTGAGGCCGGGTCTTGATTGTGGCTTGAGTGCTGAGATTTTTATTTTTGGTGAGCATGTGCATTTGGGACTTATATGTCTGTTTATGTCCTTATTGGTGGGATTTTGTGACTGGATGACTATGTGGTAAGTATGATTTGATGATGAGATGTGTTCAGATTGTTTGAATATGACAAGAAGAGTTTGCTGGAGATATAGCTAGGACTATTGGGTGTTTGAGTTCTGTCTTGAGTTGACGTATAGCCTCGGGCTATGTGTGTGTTGAAGGACCTCTCATGTAGTTTAGTTGAGGAGTGAAGTAGATTTCATGTTGTGAGATGAGTTCAGACTCGGGAAGATTGAGTGATTGCATAATGATTATGATTGTAGAAGGGTATAGAGAGAGGTTCGTTTGAAGCAAAGCAGGTGAGTTATCTCTTGCGGAGTGTCCTGAGATTGTGTGATCCCTATGTTTTTTTTACAACAAATTCTCTTTTACCAGTGAATTATATGTGTGGAAATTTGAGTTCGGGTCGCTTATGAGAGTTGGCGTGACGACTGCAATAATGAATGCGAGATTTATAGATAATGTAACCACCCGACCGATCGTTTTGCGTTTTAGGATCTCGTTCCCCTAAATGATACTTCCTGTAGTTTCTTTTACTGACTTATGACTTGTGGGGACGGGTGGTTCGGGAATTGGAAGAGTTTTAGAGTGGTATAGGAACTCTTAGTTCCTTAAGGTTGGCCTTTAAAGCTAAGTTTGACTTCGGTCAACGTTTTGAGTAAACGACCTCGGAATCGAGATTTGACGGTTCCGGTAGCTTTGTATGATGATTTCGGACTTGGGCGTATGTTCGGAACGAGTTTTGGATGACCCGGGAGCGTTTCGGCGCCCAATAGCGAAATGAAAGTTTCCTTAAGTTCAAATTGTGGTTTGGAATGTATTTTTGTGCTATCAAGGTCCAAACGGAATTCCAAATCGGGAATAGTTCCGTCATGTCATTTATGACTTGCTCGCCGAATTTGGTGTCAATCTAAGTAGTATAGGAAGGTTCGGCGCATTGTTAACGAATTCAAGAACTTAAAGTTCTTAAGTTTGATTCTAGGGGTATTGAGGTGTGATTTTTAGTTTTAGCGTTGTTTTGGGTATTTCGAAGGCTCGAGCAAGTCTATATTATGATTTGGGACTTGTTGGTATAATTGGACGGGGGCTCGGGTGGGCCCAGATGCCGCTCGGGCATCGAGCGAGGGTAAATACTAGCAAAAATAGCTGCTTGTGCACCAGATCTGGTGCGACCGCACCTGCGGTGGCCCAGTCGCAGGTGCGAGACCGCTCCTGCGGTCCCAGCCTCGCAAATGCGTCCCCATGTGAGGCTGCCAATTCTTGTAGGTGCGGATCAATATCCGCAGGAGCGGAGCCACAGGTGCGGGGTCCTCTCCGCAGGTGCGAGCCCAGACCCCCTTTCCCATTTCCGCAGATGCGAGGCCGCAGGTGCAGTCCTCGAGCCGCAGGTGCGAAAGACATATAGGCAGTGAGGTTCTTTAAAACACGGGAATGAACCATTTTACACCATTTTCTTTCCTCCATTGGCGACCTTGAGAGCTTGGAAAAGAGCCAAACGACCTAGCTACTGAAAGGTAAGTGTTCTCTACCCTAATGTTAGTTTACTACATGAATTCCTAGGTAAATTAACATCCTAATTAGTGTAAATAAAGGGTTAGAGTAAAAACCTAGGGATTTATGAAATTTAGGGAATTACCCACTAACTAGCTATGAAATCATACAAAAATCATATATTAATGATCCTTAGAGAATGGGTAAGTGTTTCCTTCGAAAATTTCCGGAATCCGAGCATGTGGGCCCGAGGGTGTATTTTGGGATTTTTCAAAGTAAGTTGAAATAACTAAGTAAATAGGGGAATTTCATACTTTTGAGTGTAAATTGATTTATTTATGCAACATTTGACTAGTTCTGAGTCCTTGGGAGACGAGTTTGGAGTTTTGGGCGCATTTTTGACCCGGAAAGTAGGCTCGGCACGAGGTGAGTATCCTTTCTAACCTTGTAAGAGGGAATTATCCCCATAGGTGACTATAAATGATTGCATGTCCTTATTTGCGGGGGCTACGCACGCACGAAGTGACGAGAGTCCGTGCGTAGCTACTATTATGCCTTGTCGGGTAGTTTAGGGTTCACAAGCATGCTTTATGTGTTGTATCCGTGATCTTGCATGTGGTTTAGGTAGTCTATTATCCTCAGATTTCATACATGAAGGCCCAGGATGTTCTATTTCGAAGTTGGCATTATTGAATCCTTTTCTGCTAGTATGATCCCATGTTAAATTATCTGAAATCCCTGTTAATTATGTATATGCATGCGGGAACCCGTGTCGCATGTATGATTCGCGATCGGGATAGCCTTAGTATTATGTTAACCGTGTCGCATGTTCGATTCGCGAGCGAGGTAGATAGATGCATCTATGGTTCGAGTCGTTCGACCCTCGGCAGTGCACATTTACTTTTCACGTCGTATCGGCTGTACATTCACGGCCTGCCATGTGTTTGATGATTTATGGGAAGCCCTGTAATTGTATTTGTTGATTTTATGAAAGGGAAGGTTAAGTAGCTTGTATGCTATGGAAGTTGATACATAAAGGTACTAGAGAACGTTATTTGATGCTCCTTTATTTATTATTGTTCATTACTGCTATTTCTGTTTAGTCTGTATTTATTGTATATTGGTTGGCATAGTAAGTATCCCGTCGACCTCTCGTCACTACTTCTTCGAGGTTAGGCGGGATACTCACTGGGTACATATTTGTTTATGTACTCATGCTACGCTTCTGTACTTAATTATACAGGTTCTGAGGCTGGTGTATCTGTTTATCAGGCCGGAGCTCAATCCTGAGTTATATTTGGACTTGACTTCACGGTGAGCTACTTCCCTTGACGATCTTCAGCAGCGCTACGAAGTCTTCTTTTGTTCATTCCCGTCTAGTTCTTCAGACAGTAGGACAATTTATTTATCTTTTGCTATACTCTATTAGAATGTCTGTAGACTTCTGACACTGCTTCCTGGCACACACGTAGTGATTACTTTATATTTGGGTTGTAAATATTGGGTTACGATCCCTTATGGTTGATTCTGTCCAAGTTAGTCTAATTTTATCCGTTTTTATTTAATGTTTTAAACTTATAATTTGGCAAGTGTTGGAATGTTTATTCAAATAATGAAATTTCACTATTAAATCAAGTGTTGGCTTTCCTGACCACAGTGTTGGGCGCCATCACGGCCTGAGTTAGGATTTTGGGTCGTGACAACATGGTATTAGAGCTCTAGGTTCACGTAGGTCACACGAGTCATGGGCAAACCCATTAGAGTCTTGCGGATCGGTACATAGACGTTTGTACTTATCTTCAGGAGGCTATAGGGTGTTAGGAAACCTCTCTTTATTCATATTCTATCGTGCAGTCGATGGTATACTAAATCTCACTCTTCTATTCTCTCAAAGATGGTGAGGACGCGCGCAACCGACGTTCCAGACTCGGGAGATGCCGCTACCCCCGCTGTCCGAGGCCGTGGTAGAGGCCGGGGGAGGGCACCGGCCCGAGGAAGGGGAAGAGGGAGCCCCAGAGCTATTCCAGTTGCACCACCAGCAGGTCCAACAGCAGATCCCATTACAGAGGAGCAGGGCGAGGTGACCTCAGCAGATCCTGCTCCGATGGACTTTATGACGACGCCAGGCTTCCAGGAGGTCATGGGCCGCATGATGCGGTTCATGGATACTATGACTCAGGCTGGTTTATTTCTAGCAGATCCTTCCACATCTCAGGAAGGAGGGGGAGCCCAAACCCCTACTGCCCAGGCCGCAGGTCATGCAGCAGCAGTATATCAGATCTTGGGTACACTGCCCGTGGGCGGGGCTCAGCTTGTAGCAGCAGCACCTGAGCCCAGACCAGCTGCGGACGACGATCCGCAGAAGTTATTGGATAGATGGACCAGGTTTCACCCTCATGTCTTCGTAGGTGAGCGTAGTGAGGATGCCCAGGACTTCATAGACAAGTGCAGGGACAGACTGCACAACATGAGGATACTGGAGTCCCATGGAGTTGACTTCACTACTTTTCAGTTAGAGGGAAGGGCCCGCAGGTGGTGACAATCCTATATTCTTGGCAGACCGGAAGGTTCTCCCCTATCACCTGGGAGAAGTTTACCCGGACGTTCCTGGACAGATACATTCCACCCTTTGAGAGGGAAGAGTTGCGATATCCGTTTGATCAGCTGGAGCAGGGTTAGATGTTAGTGACAAACTACGAGGCTAGGTTTTCTGAGATGTCCCGTCACGCACTCAAGATACTTCCTACAGATGCTGAGAGAGTGCGGATGTTTGTAGCTAGGTTACATCCAGGCATTAGGTACAACATGTACCGAGAGGTGGAGATGGGGACTCCTTATCAGCTTGTAGTAGAGATTGCTCGCAGGATCGAGGGTTATCCGTCAAGGATCAGAGAGAAGGTGCAGCAGGATAAGAGAGCCAGATTTTCCGGGGATTTCAGAGGCGCTCCAGCTAGGGGCAGAGGTCAGTTCGACAGGGGCCAGCCCAGCAGGCCCCCATATTCAGCACCCCACCACCCTCTCGTGGTGTTCCAGTGAGGCCTTATTTTAGTGCTATGCCAAAGGGTTCTCACCGTCCACCAATTATCCAGGGTTCTTCTTCAGGGAAACAGGCCATGGCACCGAGGGGATGTTATGAGTGCAGGGATCCATGACATATCAGGAGGACTTGTCCCAGGTTTCGGGGCAAGGCAGTATAGCAGGGTTACCAACCTATGAGTTCAACGCTAGTAGTACGGCCACCCAGAGATGGAGGACAGGCCGACATGGGTCGTCCTAGAGGTGGAGGCCATACAGGGGGAGTTCAGTCAGCTCATGTTCATTCCAGCGGAGGTCAATCATCCGGTGCTCCAGCTAGCTCCTGTGCTATTCCGGCCAGATCAGATGCACTGGCCTCAGACACCATGATCACATGTATTATTTTAGTATGTGGTAGAGAGGCGTCAGTGTTATTTGATCCAGGATATACTTATTCATATGTATCATATTTGCTCGTTTCCTGGATACTCCTCGTGAGTCCTTGGGTACTCCTATTTATGTGTCCACTCCTGTGGGTGATTCTTTGGTGGTAGACCGGATTTATCAGTCTTGTGTGGTTACATTATGTGGGTCCGAGACCAGAGCATACCTCCTATTGCTCGACATGGTTGATTTCGAGATTATTATAGGCATGGATTGGATATCTCCATATCATTCCATTCTAGATTTCCATGCCAAGATGATTACTCTACACATGCCCGAGTTGCCTAGGCTAGAGTGGATAGGTTCCTCAGTTAGTGCAGCCAGGCGGGTTATGTCCTTCCTGAAGGCTCGACATATGATCGAGAAGGATTTCCTAGCCTATCTTGCTTATGTTCGAGACACCACCGCCGAGTCTCCGACGATTGATTCAGTGCCAATGGTTCAAGAGTTTTCTGATGTATTCCCTTCAGACCTTCCAGGCATGCCTCCGGATCGTGATATTGATTTCTGTATTGATTTAGCTCCAGGCACCCATCCTATCTCCATTCCTCCGTACCGTATGGCTCCAAAAGAATTGAAGGAATTGAAGGAGCAGCTTGAGGAGTTGTTGTGTAAGGGGTTTATCAGGCTGAGTGTATCGCCTTGGGGTGCTCCAATGCTATTTGTGAAGAAGAAGGATGGGTCTATGCGGATGTGTATTGACTACCGCCAGTTGAACAAGGTCACCATTAAGAACAAGTATCCCTTGCCGCATATAGATGATTTGTTTGGCCAGTTGCAGGGTACTCGGGTGTTTTGTTAGATTGATTTGAGATCGGGGTACCACCAGGTGAGGATTCGGGACTCGGATGTTCCGAAGACTGCTTTCCGTACGAGATACGGCCATTATGAGTTCCTGGTGATTTCCTTTGGCTTGACTAATGCCACGGCAACATTTATGGACTTGATGAACAGGGTGTTCAGGTCGTATATTGATTCTTTTGTCATTGTCTTCATTGATGACATTCTGATTTACTTACGTAGCCTGGGGGAGCACGAGCAGCATTTGAGAGTTGTGCTCCAGACTTTGCGAGAACACAAGTTATATGCTAAATTCTCCAAGTGTGAGTTCTGGTTGGATTCCGTGGAATTCTTGGGACATGTGGTATCCGGAGAGGGTATCAAGGTTGATCCTAAGAAGGTTGAGGCAGTCCAGAGTTTTCCACGTCCTACTTCAGCTACAGAGATCTGGAGCTTCTTAGGCATAACATGTTATTATCGCCGATTTGTGGAGAGCTTTTCGTCCATTGCAGCCCCATTGCCTAGATTGACTCAGAAGAATGCCCCGTTTCGATGGTCCGACGAGTGCGAGGCGAGCTTTCAGAAGCTCAAGACAGCATTGACCTCAACACCAGTTCTAGTATTGCCTTCCATTTTTGGGATGTGTACGGTATATTACGATGTTTCACGCGTTGGTTTGGGATGTGTGTTGATGCAGGAGGGGAGAGTTATTGCTTATGCTTCGCGTCAACTGAAGGTTTATGAGAAGAATTACCATGTGCACGATCTGGAGTTGGCGGCGATTGCTCATGCTCTTAAGATTTGGAGGCACTACTTGTATGGGGTGTCTTGTGAGGTTTATACAGACCACCGCATCTCGCATCACTTGTTCAAGCAGAGGGATCTTAATTTGAGGCAGAGCAGGTGGCTTGAGTTGTTGAAGGACTATGACATCACCTTTCTTTATCATCCGGGCAAGGCAAATATGGTAGCAGATGCCTTGAGCAAGAAGGCAGAGAGTATGGGTAGCTTGGCTTATATTGCAGCAGAGGAGAGACCTCTAGCCTTAGACATTCAGTCCCTGGCTAATCTCCTGGTGAGATTGGACCTTTCAAAGCCCCGCCAGGTTCTGGCACATGTGGTTGCTCAGTCTTCGTTATTGGGGGAGATTAGGGCCCTAAAGTTCGATGATCTGTGCTTCGCAGAACTACGTAAGAAAGTGGTTTAGGGTGGTTCCAAGGAGGTTACTATGGGTGAGGATGGTGTTCTGAGACTTCAGGGCCGTTTGTGTGTTCCCAATGTTGATGGCCTAAGGGAGAGGATTCTAGAGGAGGCTCAGAGTTCACGGTATTCTGTTCATCCTGGTGCTACGAAGATGTATCGTGACTTGAAACAGATATTCTGGTGGATACAGATGAAAAAGGACATAGTGGAGTATGTGGCTAGATGTCTTAATTGCCATCAGGTCAAGTATGAGCAACAGAGGCCAGGAGGCCTACTTCAGCAGATGCCCATTCCTAAATGAAAATGGAAACGCATCACTATGGACTTCGTAGTTGGGTTGCCTCGGACTTTGCGGAAGGTTGACGCGGTTTGGGTCATTGTGGACAGGTTGACCAAATCGACGCATTTCATTCCAGTAGCTACTACTTATATGGCCCAGATCTACATTCGGGAGATAGTCCGGTTGCACGGTGTGCCTGTTTCTATTATATCAGAACGAGGTCCTCAGTTCACCTCGCATTTCTGGAGAGCATTGCATAGTTAGTTGGGCACCCAGATAGATCTCAGCACATCATTTCACCCTCAAACGGATGGTCAGTCAGAGCGGACATTTCAGATACTGGAGAACATGCTCAAGGCATGTGTGATTGACTTCGGAGGTCAGTGGGACCAGTTCTTGTCATTGGCCGAGTTTGCTTACAATAATAGTTACCAGCCCGGCATTGAGATGGCTTCATTTGACGCCTTGTATAGCCGGCGATGTCGTTCTCCTATCGGGTGGTTTGAGCATGGCGAGGCTAAGTTATATGGCACCGACCTGGTAAAGGATGCTTTGGAGAAGGTGAAGTTGATTCAGGATAGGCTTCGCACAGCACAATCCAAACAGAAGAGTTACGCGGATCAGAAGGCGCATGACGTATCGTTTATGAAGGGAGACAAGGTCCTGTTGAAAGTCTCGCCAATGAAGGGAATTATGAGGTTCGGGAAGAAGGGCAAGCTGAGCCCGAGGTTTATAAGCCCTTTCGAGGTATTGAGGTGAGTTGGTGAGGTTGCTTATGAGCTTGCTTTACCTCCTAGTTTATAAGGAGTTCATCTGGTCTTTCATGTTTCCATGCTCCGGAGATATCACGTCGACTTCTCTCACGTAGTAGATTTCAGCACCATTGAACTAGATGAGAGGTTGAGCTACGAGGAGGAGCCAATTGCTATTATTGACAGACGGGATCGCCAGTTGAGATCCAAGAGAGTTTCTGCGGTAAAGGTCCAGTGGAGGGGCCAACAAGTCGAGGAGGCAACTTGGGAGTCTGAGGAGGACATGCGGAGCAGATATCCACACTTATTCATCACTTCAGGTATGATTCTAGACCCGTTCGAGGACGAACGTTTGTTTAAGAGGTGGAGAATGTAACGACCCGACCGGTCGTTTTGTATTTTAGGACCCCGTTCCCCTAAATAAGACTTCCCGTAGTTTCTTTTACTGACTTATGACTTATGGGGACGGGTGGTTCGGGAATTGGAAGAGTTTTGGAGTGGTATAGGAACACTTAGTTCCTTAAGGTTGGTCTTTAAGGCCAAGTTTCACTTCGGTCAACATTTTGAGTAAATGCCCTCGAAATTGAGATTCAATGATTCCGGTAGCTTCGTATGATGATTTCGGACTTGGGCGTATGTTCGAAACGACTTTTGGATGACCCGGGAGCATTTCGGCGCCCAATAGCGAAATGAGAGTTTCCTTAAGTTCAAATTGTGGTTTGGAACGTGTTTTTGTGTTATCGAGGTCCAAACAGAATTCTGAGATCGTGAATAGTTCCGTCATGTCATTTATGACTTTCTCTCAAAATTTGGTGTCAATCCGAGTAGTATAGGTAGGTTCGGCACATTGTTCACGAATTCAAGAACTTAAAGTTCTTAAGTTGATTCTAGGGGTTTTGAGGTGTGATTTTTAGTTTTAGCGTTGTTTTGGGTATTCCGAAGGCTTGAGCAAGTCCGTATTATGATTTAGGACTTGTTGGTATATTTGGACAAGGTCTTGGGTGGGCCCAGATGCCGCTCGGGCATCGAGCGAGGCTATAAACCAACAAAAATAGTTGTTGGTGCACCAGATTTGGTGTGACTGCACCTGCGGTGGCCCAGTCGCAGGTGCGAGACCGCTCCTGCGGTCCCAGCCTCGCAGATGCTGCTCCAGGTGAGGCTACCAATTCTCGCAGGAGCGGAGCCGCAGGTGCGGGCCCCTCTCCGCAGGTGCGAGCCCAGACCCCCTTGCCCATTTCCGCAGATGCGAGGCCGCATGTGCGAAAGACTTGTAGGCAGTGAGGTTTCTTAAAATACGGGAATGAACCATTTTACACCATTTTCTTTCCTCCATTGGCGACCTTGAGAGCTTGGAAAAGAGCCAAACGACCTAGCTACTGAAAGGTAAGTGATATCTACCCTAATGTTAGTTTACTACATGAATTCCTAGGTAAATTAACATCCTAATTAGTGTAAATCAAGGGTTAGAGTTTATGAAATTTAGGGAATTACCCACTAACTAGCTATGAAATCATACAAAAATCATATATTAATGATCCTTAGGTTATGGGTAAGTGTTTCCCTCGAAAATTTTCGGAATTATGTGTTGTATCCATGATCTTGCATGTGGTTTAGGTAGTCTATTATCCTCGGATTTCATACATGAAGGCCCAGGAGGTTATATTTCGAAGTTGGCATTATTGAATCCTTTTCTGCTAGTATGATCCCATGTTAAATTATCTGAAATCCCTGTTAATTATGTATATGCATGCGGGAACCCGTGTTGCATGTACGATTCGCGAGCGGGAAAGCCCTAGTATTATGTTAACCGCGTCGCATGTTCGATTCGCGAGCGGGGCAGATAGATGCATCTATGGTTCGAGCCGTTCGACCCTCGGCAGTGCACATTTACTTTTCACGTCGTATCAGATGTACGTTCACGGCCTGCCATGTGTTTGATGATTTATGAGAAGCTCTGTAATTGTATTTGTTGATTTTATGAAAAAGGGAAGTTTAAGTAGCTTTTATGCTATGGAAGTTGATACGTAAAGGTACTAGAGAACATTATTTGATGCTCCTTTCTTTATTACTGTTCATTCCTGTTATTTCTGTTTAGTCTGTATTTATTGTATATTCGTTGGCCCTAGTAAGTATCACGTCGACCTCTCGTCACTACTTCTTCGAGGTTAGGCGGGATACTCACTGGGTACATATTTGTTTATGTACTCATGATACACTTATGTACTTAATTATACAGGTTCTGAGGCTGGTGCATCTGGTTATCAGGTCGGAGCTCGATCCTGAGTTATATTTGGACTTGACTTCACGGTGAGCTGCTTCCCTTGACGATCTTCAGCAGCGCTACGAAGTCTTCTTTTGTTCATTCCCGTCTAGTTCTTCAGACAGTAGGACAATTTATTTATCTTTTGCTATACTATATTAGAATGCCTGTAGACTTGTGACACTGCTTCCTGGCACACACGTAGTGATTACTTTATATTTGGGTTGTCAATATTGGGTTACGATCCCTTATGGTTGATTCTGTCCAAGTCAGACTAATTTTATCCGTTTTTATTTAATGTTTTAAACTTAAAATTTGGCAAGTGTTGGAATGTTTATTCAAATAAGGAAATTTCACTATTAAATCAAGTGTTGGCTTGCCTGACCCCGGTGTTGGGCGTCACCACGACCTGAGTTAGGATTTTGGGTCGTGACAGATAATTGTGGGCTTATGAAGGATTTAGTTGAATCTCACTACGGTATGGTGGCAGTAGTAGAGTATGGGCATTGTGAGTTTTTGTATGTTTTGATCCATGGCTGTGAGCCAAGTGGGGGAGTCTGCTATTGATAAGTTGATTTCACGGTATGTGATGTGTTGATTTCAGTTAGAGGGATACTAGTGAATCAGTTATGGCTTACAGAGGTTGAGATCGAGGATGACTCGAGTAAAGGAAATTATGGATAAGGGTTGTGTTATGCTTTATGGATATATGAGAAACATTGGATAATTTAGTTGTTATTTGTAAAGGATGTAGCGTGCATGGGTTAGGTATTTGCTCGGTTGTTTAGAAGTGTGGGTTATTTCCCTAGGTATTGTGTGCTAATGCCGCACATGTCGTTTGGTTTGTTTGATCAGTTTAAATTGAAATCTGAGTAGATTTGAAGACTATCAAGAATGATTCTAATGGATGCTAGGTCTAAATTTGGCAATTGAGAATTTTGCGGATTGGTACATGGCTAGAAGTGAAGGGTTGCATTGGACGGTGTCGAGACTCGCAGTATTTCTATATCATTATGGATTCTACATTCAGTATCAGAAGGTAAGATGAACCGCTTAAATTCACGGAAGGTCTCTTTAGAGCGGGTATCTCAGTTGTTGTACTTTTGGGGGTGCTTAAAGAGGAATACAACGGTTTATGAGCCTTAGGGCGATGTGGTTTTACGCTAAAGTTTGTGGGGCAAGTTTTAGTTAAGGATAGTAGTGTACTAGCAAAGAGAAGTATCAATTTAAAGGAAATTCAGAAGGGACTTAGAGAATTAAGACAACTTGGTGGTAGGTTGGATCGGCATGGTAATTGATATGACATGTTCTTTGGGTGTTTATGATGTGGTGGGTTTCTACAGGTGTTTCGTGACAATACTCTTGGGTTTTGATGGCTTGCGTAGCTCGGTTGAGTTAGAAGGAGTCAATCCTGACGATTTGGTTTTGTGCAAATGGGATTCGGAGAGTTCATGATGGTTTCTACCACGGGTTGAGATATATATTTCCTACTGGTGCGAGGGGCATGTTGTGTGTTGTGATTTTCTCCTAGATGAGATCAAATGAAAAGTTCTCGGCTAATTGAGTGAGTAGTTGCTTGTGACTCAGAACGGATTATGAAGTTCTCAAATATTTCATATGATGGCACGGTATATGTGGTGTGAAGTGTGGGATGTAGATTTTCATGGGCAAGGTCACAGTTCAGTTATGAAGGAGACTGGATAAACGATATTACTGCTTGGTATAGTTTGATGATAGCGTACATTTCAGAAGGGGCGATGTGTTTCGATTATGGATACTTCATTGGTATTGTGGTGCTCTGCTAATTGATCAACTGTTGATGTTCAAATTTTGCTTTGTGGCACACAAGAATTATAGAAGTATTCCTTGTGGGGTGATCGTGTATTGGAGAAGTGTTAGGCATCCAGGCGATAGAGATGAGATCAAATATGGTGATTTGTGTGTTCTATGGATTTGGAGACTTGGGGTTTCCATGAGTAGATTGTTTCGTGGTTGTGGACTGTGAAATGTGGCCAGGGTTGGGCAGAGGAGAGTATGTGTTGTGATTCAGTCATTGCGGACTTTCAGAGGGTTATTTATCTATTGTGGGTGACCAGAGTTGATTTGGAGTTCACTGGTAGGCCCAATATGGATGTGTGTCCTGCATCGGGTCGAATTTGTTGACTCTGAACTGCTATTGTTGAGGGGTGTGTCATTCAGTTGTTATTGAGCTTATTCGTGTTCTGAAATGATATGTGAGTTACCCTTCTATGTTACTAGGAGTGTGAATCGTTGGTTATATGCACACATGGTGCGGTTTTATTTGGGCTTATAACGAAAATTTGAGCAAGATGAGTATTCGGGTATTGCGTGATTGATTGCGCGTTGGCTATGTTCTTTCAGGATGATGGCATTGTGCTATTTGATCCTCGCGGTTAGGGTAATGCGTTTTGGGTACTTGATGTCGAATTTTGAGTGGTTATGGATTTTGAGCATGGTGGCTCGAGAAATATAATATGGATCAGCGTTTGGATGGGGGTCACGCATTGTAGCGGAGGTAAGTAGAGGTATGATCCTTTGTGTTAGGTTCGTGTATTTTGGTTCTGCGATGTGTGATGAGTTCTTAGCATTGCGTTGTGGTGATACCCGTTGATCTTGCGGTGTTCTCTTGTTTGATGTCATTTTCCATGTTTGAGTACATTTGGAATGTTTCTTATTAGTGCACGGACTGCACAAGTCATGGATTTAGATTGTATTGATGTGTTATGTCACTAGAATGGTCGTGTTGGATGTGATGAGGTCATTGGGCCTAGAATGGGTGTTATCGGATCTGATTGCGGTATATTTGGAAGGATATTGTTGCTGATCGGCTTAGAAATTTGCTATAATTCCTATCGAAGGAGAGGGAGTTCCACAACTGGTTGATCTGATGAACGATTATGAGTTTCAGCGTGTTTATATCATCATCAGCAGTACACAAAGGCTTTAGACGAGCTTTTGTTTGACATGAGGTTTATTACGGGATTGGGTTGTTCGAGCAACTACTATGCTCAGAAATTTTACTACAAGTATGCGAGTCGTATGGTGTGTTAGGTGATTACATCTTGGATTGTGGTTATGACTTGATATAGCTTGTTCAGGCTTATACAGTATGTAAATGCGAAGTTCGGGTCGTGTAGTAAATTTCAGATGTTGAAAAATTGGATTATGTGGTTTACAGACTAAGGTTGAAGTAATGATCTTCATTTATGTTGTGTTGTCCGGCCTATATGGAATAGGGTGACAGGATCACCCCCGGGTATGTGCATGGTAAGGTTACACGGCGGTTTGACAGCTTAGGAACAACTTTTGGCACGTTCGAGGACGAACGTATATTTAAGTGGGGGAGAATGTAACGACCTGACCTGTCATTTTAACGCATTTCGCTCGGTAGTTTGGGGGAACGAGTAGCTCTGTATGATGTATTAGGACTTTTGTGCAAAATTTGAGTTAATTCCGAGTTGATTTGATATGTTTTAGCGCGAGTTTTTGGAAGTCGAAAGTTCATTTAGTTTGATTTGAGGCGTGTTTCGTCATTTAAATGTTGTTATGCATGATTTGAGGCCTTGAGGTTGTCCGTGTTATGTTATGGGACTTGTAAGTATGTTCGTACGGGGTCCCGAGGGGCTCGGGTGAGTTTCAGATAGGTTTGGGCTGCGTTGCGCTCGTTTTTCTTATGTTTCGACGTCGTTTCTTCAAGCATAAATGGTACCACATTAAGCAAATGAGCTCCAATTTGTGTTTTGATTAAGGCATTAGATCCATATCGTAATTACAAAGGCATAGGAATTTATGGTCATTTTAGTAAAAATTGGGTTGCCAGATTTTTTTTTAAATTAATTACGAAATTGCCACTGAATTCGTATTTAAAAATCTGCACTATTTGCAAATATTGAAATCAACATTTGTCCTTCATTATAAGGTCAAATTAAGTGATTCAAAAGCCTAACTTGACTAAAATTTTACAAGGAATATATTGGAGGCACAAAAGCGAGTTTCAGAATCATTTGGCACGAGAAACGAAGCATAATAGCTGGCAGAAAATATATAAAACATGAGTTTGTTCATTTGGTCATATTTTGAGTTGGGGAGCTCGGATTTGGGCGATTTTGGAGGATATTTTCACCATAAGGATTGGGGTAAGTGGTCTCTGCTCGGTTGTGGTTATATTTCATGAATCCATCTTCGTTTTTGCGATTTGATTGATAATTTTAAAGTGAAATTTGGGGGGTTTTGCCTAAAGTTTCATAAAGTGAATTTTTAATTTTTGAACATCGATTAGGAGTCGGATTTGAGTGAAATTAATATGGTTGGACTCATAATTTAATGGGTTGTCGTATTTTGTGAGTTTTGTCGGGTTTCGAGGTGCGGGGCCGGGTTGGGCAATTTGGCCGATTTTGGGCTTTTGATTAAAGATTCGACCTTTTTTAATCTGGATTAGTTCCTTTAGAATTTTTTGATGTATTTGAGTTATTTTTGGTTAGTTTCGATCCGTTAGGAGGTCAGAGCGCGCGAGATGGCATCCTTGGAGCATCGCCTGGCCTGCTCGACATTGGTATTGGCTCCTTCGAGGTAAGTAACTCTTCTAAGCTTAGTGCTAAGGGTATGAAACCCCGAACTACGTATTATGTGATTGGTTTTGAGGTGACGCACATGCTAGGTGACGGGCGTGTGGGCGTGCTCCCTATGAATTGGGACTCTGTTGTTCCCATGGCCCTGTATATTGGCCCTATTTCTGGGTATTTGTGTTTTCACCATGTGGTAAAGTAATTGAGATGTCAATCATGCCAAATATCATGTTTAGGCTTCATGATGATATCGTTTGTACCCATAGTGGTTATTTCTGGTTGTCATCTCACTGATTTCCATTGATATTTTTGTACTTAGTCATATTCATGCATTCATATCATATCTCAGTCTCAGTTGTTGTTATTGATACATCATATCATTATTGTCGGGCTATATTCATGACATTGTGTGCCCGTGAGTGAGACTGCAGAGATTGATGACTGAGTGAGGCCGAGGGCCTGAGTGAGAGTGACACTTTTGGATTGGGTTGCACGCCGCAACATATTATATCTATTATACTTTGTGGGATCGGACTGCCCGCCACAATGATATATTGATTATGCACGCCGCAGTGATATTGGGTCGGGCTGCACGCCACAACGATATAGCGCTTGGGCTGAAGGAGCCCCTCCGGAGTCTATACACCCTCAGTGAGCACAGTCGACTATATATATATGGATCGGGTTGCACGCCGAAACGATTATTATACAGTGCTAAGTGATTTAGTGTGCTGATTATTGAGCTTAGTAGGAGAGGATGCGAGGAAATGAGATTGAGTACTTTGAGAGTGTGAGTACATATTTCATCTCTGAAATACATGGCATTTACATGCATACATGACATACAGGAATAGAGATGCATTTTTCCTCATGCTAGATAGTATCACGTCATTCATTATTTATTATACACATTGATATGTGGGTATGGAGAGGCACTTTATACTTGTTATTTGGAGAGAAAATGAGACATTTTATTTATTGTGGAAAGGATATTTGGAAAAATTATACTTTTCAAACTTACTCGTACTTTTGGCATTTTCGGTAAGAGATGTGGGATTTTCTTTCTCTGAGATATATGAAAAGCATGACCATTTTCTTGAATTTTGAACGAGTTGAGTATTTTATTTTTGAGATATTTTTTTTTCATTTTTACTTGTATTATGTTGTTATGAATTGTTGTGGAAATATTGACATTTGACCCGATCCTGTGTTAGCTCTTCACTACTTTCAACCTAAGGTTAGGTTTGTTACTTACTCAGTACATGGGGTCAGTTATACTGATACTACACTCTGCACATTGCGTACAGATGTCGGTTGCTGTTGTTGCTGTGCTCGATGGTTGCGGGACTTGAAGATGTACCGGACTACCGGTGTCCCTGTCGTAGCTGCCTCCTTTGTTCGTGGTAGCCTTAGCTTATAAAACTCTGTTTATGTACGTTTCAAACAAATTGTGTATTTGTTTCATTGTTGCTTTGTAAACTCCATTTGTAGATGCTCAAGATTTGTACTTCTAGTCCTTGGGATGTATATAGAATTCAGTAAATTTATTTTGTTTAATTGACCTATTAAGATTATTGAAGCTAGATAATTATTAGTTGGCTTACCTAGCGGGTTGGGTAAGGTGCCATCACGACTAGCGGGTTTCGGGTCGTGACAAAAAGATTGAAAAAGAGAGTTAGAATCACTTACCTATGATTTGGGGAAGATTTGGTCTTTGGAAAATCGCTTCTTGAGGTTTAGGTTTTGAAAAGTTGAAGAATGAATGAAAAATCCCGTCTAAGAAAAAAGTTATCAGCTGTAGATGTCGCATTTGCGACATGAGCTTCGCAATTGCGAAGCTCGCAAATGCGAACACCTCACATATCTGTTGCCTTCGCAAATGCGGACAAATGTTCGCAAATGCGAACATCGCTGGATCGCAAATACGAACCATTTCCCCTCAAATGCGAAGAATTCCCTTCCCCAGTTCCCATCGAAAATGCGAGACGATCATCGCAAATGCGATTGCTGGCCTTCCGCAAATGCGAACCTAGGCTAACCTAGTCATATTTCGAAAATGCAAATAAATCGTTCGCAATTGCGAACCTGACAGAAGATGGGGATGTTCGCAAATGCGAACACTGATCTCACAATTGCGAGATCAGAAGCCAGTTCCCAGAAAATGTAGACACCAACAAAATTCTAAGTCTAACTCACTCCGTAGCCTACCCGAAACTCACCCGAGCCCTCGGGGCTCCAAACCAAATATGCACGCAAGTCTAAAAATATTATACGAACTTGCTCGTGCGATCAAATCACAAAAATAACACCTAAAACTACGGATTTAGCACCAAAACTCATGAATTCCTCAAGAACATTTCAAAATTACTATCTTCTCTACCGGACATTCGATTCACGCCAAATCAACTCCGATTTCTACCAAATTTCACAGACATGACTTATATATTATATTAAACTTGTACCAAACTCCGAAACCAAAATACGGTCCCGATACCAACGAGATCAAACATAAATAAATTTCTTTATATCCCTTGAATTTTTAGTCTTACAATTTTCAGCAAAAAATCATTTCTCGAGTTAGGGACCTCGAAATTCGATTTTGGACATACACCCAAGTCCCATATTTTACTACGGATTTTTCGGGACCGTTGGAACACCGGTACCTGTCTGTTTACTCAAAACATTGACCAATGTCAACTAAAAATCACTTTTAAATCCCAAAATTATATTTCTGCATAAGGCTTTCCAAATTTACGCCTAGACTGTGCACGCAAATTGAGGTGAGTAAATATAAGGGTTTTAAGGCTAATGAGCGCGGAATAGAGCCTTAAATCACAAGATGACCCTTTGGGTCATCACAATCTCCACTTCTAAAACAAACGTTCATTCTCGAACGTACATAGAAAAGTATCTGAATTGGCGAACAAGTGGGGATATCTACTCCGCATATCCGACTCGGACTCCCAAGTAGCTGCCTTAACAGGTTGAACTCTCCACTACACTCGAAATGAAGGGTAAATCTTTGACCTCAACTGACGAACCTGCCAGTCTAGAATGGCTATCGACTCCTCCTCATAAGTCAAATCCTTGTCCAATTGAACACAGCTAAAATCTAACACGTGGGACGGGTCATCATGATATTTCTGGAGCATAGACACATGGAATACCGGATGGACTGAGGATAACCCTGGAGGCAACGAAAGTCTATAAGATACCTCCCCCACTCTCGTGAGGATCTCAAATGGCCCGATATACCTAGGGCTCAACTTGCGCTTCTTCCCAAATCTCATGACACCCTTCATGAGCGATACCCGGAGAAATACCCTCTCCCCGACCATGAATGCCACATCACGAATGCTACAGTCGGCATAAATCTTTTGTCTGGACTGAGCAATACGAAGTCGATCCTGTATAATATGACCTTGTCCAAGGCCTCCTGAACTAAATTTGTACCCAAAAATCGAGCCTCTCCCGGCTCAAACCATCCAACTAGCGACCTGCATCGTCTACCATATAATGCCTCATAGGGAGCCATATGAATGCTCGACTGGTAGCTATTATTGTAGGCGAACTCTGCCAGGGGCAAGAACTGATCCCACGATCCTCCGAAATCTATAACACAAGCGCGGAGCATATCCTCTAAGATCTGAATAGTACAAACAAACTGCACGTCCGTCTGAGGATGGAATGTTGTGCTCAACTCAACCCGCGTACCTAACTCACGCTGCACTTCCCTCCAAAAGTGCGAGGTAAACTACGTACCTCGATCAGAAATGATAGACACGGGCACACCGTGAAGGCGAACGATCTCTCGAATATAAATCTTTGCCAACCGCTCCAAAGAATAAGTACTTGCCATCGGAATGAAGTGCGTTGACTTAGTCAATCTATCCACAATAACCCACACGGCGTCTTACTTCCTATGAGTCCAACAACAAAGTCCATAGTGATATGCTCCCACTTCCACTCAAGAATCTCCATCTACTAAGCAAACCATCGGGTCTCTGATGCTCATACTTCACTTGCTGAAAATTCAAGCACCGAGCCACGTAAGCAACAATATCCTTCTTCATCATTCGCCACCAATAATGTTGCCGTAAGACCTGGTACATCTTGGCAGCACCCGGGTGAATAGAATACCGAGAACCGTGAGCCTCCTCAAGGATTAACACACGAAGCCCATCAACATTAGGCACACATACTCGACATTGCATCCTCAAAACACCGCCATATCCAACTGTGACCTTCTTGGCACCACCGTGTTGAACTGTGTCCCTAAGGACCATCAAGTGAGAGTCATCATACTGTCGATCTCTGATACGCTCATACAAGGAAGACCGAGTGACTGTACAAGCTAGAACACAGTTGGGATCTAAAATATCCAGCCTCACAAGCTAATTGTCCAAGGTCTGAATGTCTGAAGCTAGCGGTTTCTCACCGACTGGAATGAATGCAAGGCTGCCCATACTCACTGCCTTCCTACTCAATGCGTCAGCCACCACATTGGCCTTTCCTGGATGATACAATATAGTGACATCGTAGTCTTTCAATAGCTCTAACCATCTCTTCTGCCACAAATTGAGATCCTTTTGCTTGAACAAATATTGAAGGTTGCGATGATCCATGAAAACCTCACACGACACGTCATAAAGATAGTGCCTCAAAATCTTCAACGCATGAACAATGGTTGCTAACTCTAAGTCGTCGTGGACAGGGTAATTCTTCTCATGAACCTTCAACTGCCGAGATGCATATTCAATCACCTTGCCCTCCTGCATCAATACCGCTCTGAGCCCCACGCGGGAGGCATTACAATATACCGTGAAAGATCCTGAACCTGGTGGAAATACCAACACTGGTGTTGAAGTCAATGCTGTCTTGAGCTTCTGAAAGCTCGCCTCGCACTCGTCCGACCATTTGAATGGGGCACCTTTCTGAGTTAACTTAGTCATTGGGGATACTATGGATGAAAACCCCTCCACAAACCGATGGTAATAACCTGTCAAACCCAAGAAGCTCCTTATCTCCGTGGATGAAGTGGTTCTAGGCCAGTTCTTGACTGCCTCAATCTTCTTAGGATCTACTCGAATACCCTCTACTGAAACGACGTGACCCAAGAAAGCAGTTAAACCCAACCAAAACTCGCACTTCGAAAATTTAACATACAATTGATTGTCCCTCAAAGTCTGGAGCGCTATCCGCAGGTGATGCTCATGCTCCTCCCGAATGCGGGAGTATCAAAATGTCAGCAATAAAAACAATCACGAAGGAATCCAGATAAGGCTTGAACACCCGGTTCATCAAGTCTATAAATGTTGCGGGGGCATTGGTCAAGCCAAAAGACATCACTAGAAACTCATAGAAACCATAACTCGCCTGAAAGGCTGTCTTAGGGACATTGGATGCCCTAATCTTAAACTGATGGTAGTCAGATCTCAAATCAATCTTTGAAAACACCTTGGCACCCCGCAACTGTTCAAACAAATCATCAATCCTCGGTAATGGATACTTGTTCTTGATAGTAACTTTGTTCAACTGCCGATAATCTATACACATCCTCATCGATCCATCTTTATTCTTCACGAATAAAATCGGCGCACCCCAGGGCGAGACACTAGATCTAATGAAGCCCTTGTCAAGCAAATCGTGCAACTGTTCCTTCAATTATTTCAACTCTGGTGGGGCCATCCGGTATGGGGGAATAAAAATAGGCTGAGTGCCCGAAGCCACATCAATGCAAAAATCAATATCCCTGTCGGGTGGCATCCCCAACAGGTCTGCAGAAAACACCTCGGGAAACTCACGAACAACAGGCACCAAATCTATAGAAGAAACCTCAGCACTAGAATCACGAACAAGA
Source organism: Nicotiana undulata (assembly GCA_005239495.1). Classification (NCBI taxonomy): domain Eukaryota; kingdom Viridiplantae; phylum Streptophyta; class Magnoliopsida; order Solanales; family Solanaceae; genus Nicotiana; species Nicotiana undulata. The sequence goes on along the minus strand of ML292722.1, from coordinate 89,088 downwards.
GCCAAATAGGCCAAACACCCCTTCTTGACCATGCGACGAGCCTTCGTATAGAAATAACCCTGCTGGAGGAATGACAAGGAGTCATTCTCCACTCTAATCGAGGCAAACCTGACAAAGCTAATGTCACTGTCTTGGCGTGACAATCCAAGATAGCATAATAAAGTGACAACCAATCCATGCCCAATATGACATTGAAATCAACCATATCAAGAAGCAAAAGGTTTGCACTGGTCTCAAGACCCCCAATAACGACCACAAACGAGTGATATACACGATCTACAATAATAGAATCCCACACGCGCATGGACACATATACAGGGACGCTCAAAGAATCACGGGGCACCACCAAATATGAAGCAAAATAAGATGACACATAATAGTAAGTAGACCCCGGATCAAACAGAACTGAAGCATCTCTATTGCAAACTGAAACAGTACTTGTGATAACAGCATTGGAGGACTCCGCCTCAGGTATGGCTGGGAATGCATAACATCGGGGTTGGGCCCCACTACCCTGAACCATGTCTCTGGGACGACCTCTGACAAGCGGTCCTCCACCTCAAGCGAGCTGACCACCACCTCTAACAATCTGGCCCCTACCTCTAGCTACCTAACCCCTACCTCTGGCTGGCTGGGTAGGCGGGGCGGCAGCTGGTGCCAGAACCATGCCACGAGAAACCTGGTACTAAGAACTGCTCGACACGCGAGATCAATATCAAGAAATGTGCCTTGGGTCACCACAAGTATAACATGACTTCGGGTATTGAGACTGCTGGCCGGCATAATAACCTAGTCGACCTGAATAACCACCCTGAAAACTCTGAAGAGGAGGTGCATTGATAGGAGATGGCTGATCGAAATGAGGCATATAAGGGCCACGACCACCTGGGACACCATGGGATGCCTGAAGTGCTGAATGAAATGCCCTGGAAGGATGGCCTCTACCATAAGTACCCCCACCTCTAGATAAGGCACCGCTGAATCCACCGGAATGGAGAGGTCTCTTGTCAACCCCTGACCTCCCAATCCAAGAACCACCTCAACTCATCGAGCCTCATTGGCCGCATCCTGGAAAGAGATATCGCTCCCTTTCTCCTTATCCATATGCAATCTAATAGGTTGAGCAAGACCCTCAATAATTTACTCCTAACCCTCTCTCTTTCTCTCTCTGTGGGTAGCAAAAGAGTAGCATGACATGCCAAATCCACGAAACGAGTCTCATACTGAGTAACAGTCATGCTACCCTGTTGGAGACGCTCGAACTTACGACGGCGTTCCTCTCTTGTAGTGAAAGGCAGGAACTTCTCCAAAGAGGTATGAAAAATGATCCCAAGTAAGATCAGGCGACCCAACTGATCAAGTCAATAGATAATCTCTCCACCATTTCTTGGCGAAACTAGTCATCTGGAAAGCAGCAAAGTCGACCCCATTGGTCTCCAATATACCCATGTTCTGAAGAACCTCATGGCAGATATCAAGGTACTCCTGGGGGTCCTCTGAAGTGGAACCGCTGAAATGAACTGGGAAAAGCTTGATAAACCTATCCAATCTCCACAAACCATCGGAGGACATAGTTGCCCCATCAACGAGGGGTGTTGCAGCAACTGGCTGAACTACCCCACTGGATGAGCTGCTGGGGTCTGAAGTTGGGGAGCCATCTGCTCCGGAGTGTGGGTGGCAGGAGTCTGGGCTCCTTCTCCAGCCTGAGTTACGGCTGGTGCCATGGGGAATGCGCTAGTCTGGGATACACTCTCCATAAGGCCCACTAGTCGGACCAAGGCATCCTGAAGCACCGGGGTAGTAATAAACCCCTCTGGGACCTGAGTTGGTCCCGCCGGAACGGTCTTAGCTGGAGCCTCCTCACCGAGCTCTATCTGAGGCTCCGCAACTGGAGCTGCTGCTTGGGCCCTAGGCTGAGCCTTGCCCCTGCCTCCGCCTCTGGCATGGCCTCGGCCTCTGCCCCTTGTAGGAGTTGCTTCTGGAGGATCCGGTATCTGATCAGCGGAAGAATCGATATGTGTTCTCGCCATCTGCGAGAGAATAAGAATAGAAGAGTTCAATCAGTATTGGGATAACAAGGATCGCATTACAAAGTAGAATAAAAGTGAACTTGTTCCTAATTTTATAGCCTCTGGGAGATAAGTACAGACGTCTCCGTATCGATTCCCTAGACTCAACTAAGCTTGTCCGTGAATTTTGAGACCTAGGCAACCTAGTGCTCTGATACCAACTTGTCACGACGCGAATTTCCACCGCCGGGACCGTGATGGCGCCTAACGCTGCAATTGCTAGGCAAGCCAACATTAGAAGTTTGCAACATAATAATCTTACAAAATACTGAGAACTACTACAACTCAACACATAATAATTAAAGTAAGAAACGAAACTTGCATAATAATACTGCGCATGTGAAAACTGTATGTCTAGGCTACCTAGGGTCTGGAGTCATAATTCACGGACTAAGAATCTACTACAAGTATTTGGCTGGAAAAAAAAAATGTATAACTGTTAGTGAACTAAATAAACAGTAAATGAATATAAAGTAAGGGACTCCAGGAATTTGCGTACTTCGGCAGATCTACCTTGGGTCTCCTGTGCGAAAGTCGGCTACAACTCAAAATCAGCTCGACCTATACCTGGATCTGCACAGAAAGTGCAGAGTGCAATATCAGTACAACTAACCCCATGTACTAGTAAGTGTCGAGCTGAACCTCGGCGAAGTAGTGACGAGGCTAGGACAGGACACCACATAAAACCTGAACAGTGTAATAATACAAGTAGCAATGACAACAAATAAAGAAAAAAGACAGAAATCATTGGGAGGGGACAAACTGAGGGATTCACAATATAAGAAACAAGAAACATTGGTATAAACGGATAAATCAAGATGCAGTAAAAAAATAAAACAAGTAAGAATGGTAAAAGAAACTGCACGGCATCAGCCTTCATACTTTTACTCTCGATCTCACCATATGCAAAATAAAATGGCACGACATCACTCTTCGTGCTTTACACTCTTCCTCATGTATGGCACGACATCACCCTTCGTGATTTACACTCTTCCTCACAATATGACATAATATATGGCACGGCATCACCCTTCGTGCTTTACACTCTTCCTCACAGTATGAAATAATGCATGCACGCCATCACCCTTCGTGGTTTACGCTCCTCCTCACAATTCAAAGAATCAATAACAACGCATAGAGAGGAGTCTCATCAAGAGACCAATATTTCATCAATGATAAATTTCACAATTTAAAATCTCAACTTTGAATCAATATTCACAATTTTATCAAACCTCGGTGGAACCGGATATAAGTCTCCCAACATTTCAACAATAACAATAAGCATGGATAATAGGATTTAGGACTACAAAGTTTGCAAGAATGAAATTTCACTCGCATGATATGACTTGACCAAAACGCATAGGTACTCGTCACCTCGCCGATACATCGTATTCAACAACAAAACATGTAGCAAGTAATCACATAATACCTATTCCCTCAAGCCAAAGTTAGACACAACACTTACCTCAATTTCGCAGGCCACTCACTGCTCAAGTACCGCTTTCCCTTTAGAATTCACCTCCAACCCACTCGGATCTATCATAATTAGTTTAATATCATCAATTATCGCTAAAGGAATCAACTTTAATGCATAATTACAGCTTTCATAAGTTTTCACAACAAAAGTCAAAAATCGACCCCGGGCCCGCTTGGTCTAAACTCGAGGTTCGGACCAAAATCCGTTTACCCATTCTCCCCCGAGCCCGGATATACAATTGGTTTTGGAATCCGGCCTCAATTCGAGGTCTAAATCCCCAAATTTCAATATCCCTAGTTTTCTAGCCAAAATCCCCAATTCTACCATAAAAATCCTAGATTCTAGATTGAAATCTTGTCAAAAGATGTAAAAGATTGAAAGAAAAGAGTTAGGAATCACTTACCTATAATTTGGGGAAGATTTAGGTGTTTGGAAAATCGCCTCTTGAGGTTTAGGTTTTGAAAAGTTGAATAATTAATGAAAAATACCGTCTAAGTCCAAAGTTATCAGTTGTAGATGTCGCATTTGCGACATGAGCTTCGCAATTGCGAAGCTCGCAAATGCGAACACCTCACATCTCTGTTGCCTACGCAAATGCATACAAATGTTCGCAAATGAGGACATCGCTGGATCGCAAATACGACCCATTTCCTCGCAATTGCGAAGAATTTCCTTTCCCAGTTCTCATCGTAAATACGACATTGTCATCGCAAATGCGATTGCTAGCCTTCCGCAAATGGGACCATATGGTCGCAAATGCGAATATAGGCTGACCTAGGCATATTTCGCAAATGCGAATAAATCGTTCGCAATTGCGAACCTGACAGAAGGTGGGGATGTTCGCAAATGCGAACACTGATCTCGCAATTGCGAGATCAGAGGCCAGTTCCAAGAAAATTCAGACACCAGCAAAATTTTAAGTCTAACTCACTCCGTAGCCTACCCGAAACTCACCCGAGCCCTCGAGACTCCAAACCAAACATGCATGCACGTCTAAAAACATCATACAAACTTACTCGTGTGATCAAATAACAAAAATAACACCTAAAACTACGGATTTAGCACCGAAACTCATGAATTCCTCAGGAACATTTCAAAATTACTATCTTCTCAACTGGACGTCCGATTCACGCCAAATCAACTCCAATTTCTACCAAATTTCACACACATGACTTATATATTATATTAAACTTGTACCGGGTTTTGGAACCAAAATACGGGCCCGATACCAACGAGATCAAACATAAATCAATTTCTTTAAATCCCTTGAATTTTCAGTCTTACAATTTTCATCAAAAATTCATTTCTCGAGCTAGGGACCTCGGAATTCGATTTCGGGCATACGCCCAAGTCCCATATTTTACTTCAGATTTTTCGGGACCATCAGAACACGGGTCCAGGTCCGTTTACTCAGAACGCTGACCAAAGTCAACTAAAAGTTAATTTTAAATCCCAAAAATTATTATTTCATAAATTTTCACATAAGGCTTTACGGATATACACCCGGACTGCGCACACAAATCGAGGTGAGTAAAAATAAGGTTTTAAGGCTAACAAGCGCGGAATAGAGTCTTAAATCACAAGATGACCCTTTGGGTCATCACAGTAAATGAGAAAGAAAGAGTTGATTTGCTATAATTTCTGTGAATGATGATGGGTTACTAATGATTATAACTCCTCTTTATATAGTAGAGGAATTCTAATTATGGTATAACTCTAATAGCAGAAGTAAATCATACAATTAGCTAATTAATCGCTTCTGATTTGATTCGTTCCGAGATTTGTGCCATGATCCTCGACCAATCACGGATATCTCGTTTTTCCGTTACTTAAGCTATCTCCGACATTACTCGGAGCCTGTATCCTTTGGATTCGATTAATACCGACCTCGATCTCGAAAGAGACTTCGGTTTCGAACTTAATGCCTTAGCTCCATGATTTGGCCGAAGCTAACCTCCGATGGAATGTACCATTATCGATCAAATAGTATAATCGGGTAGTCCCTATTTCTAGCGTATACAATTATTTATAGTAAAATCGGGTTGCCCCCGATTCAAATTTGAGTGTATTTTGTATTTTTCAATGCAAATACAACTTATTTTTTGTGTGTTTTCGTATGTATTTATATTACGAAGATTTTGTTGTTTGGATACAACCGAATTAAACAATAAATTGAATACAAGTAAAATCATATACGAATGAATACAGTGAACTGAATACAACCGAATATCGTTGTATTTGTGATTTTTTGTTGTTTGAATACAATCCGATTGAATAAAGTGATACAATGTAAAATAGTTAAGAATGAATATAGCCGAATTAAATACAACGTACACAGTCGAATTGAATACAACGATATACACCTTATTTTTTTTGATTTTTTTTATTATTTCAATATAACTGAATTCAATATAGTGAAATTGAATACAATGTAAAATATATAAGAACGAATAAATCCGAAACAAATACAATGTATACAACCGAATTGAGTACATATACATCTCATGACAAGCACTTAGTAGCTACTAAATATAACTAATATTAGTACGCGCGATGCACGAAAATAAACCATGTCAAATTATGATTTGAATTATCTGCATTATGTGTAAATAACATTAAAATTAAACCTTCTATATACAAATTATAAATAATTATTAGATAAGTAGGACACGAAACCATTTTTCAAATCTCATATAGTTAGTAAATAATGTACTAAAATAGAAAATATTCTTTTTGACACTTGTTTTGTTTTACGGTAAATATTAAAAAATACTAAACATGTAACGTTGCGATCTGTCTTATTTGATCACATTAAATTATATCTTACTACTACTTTATTTTTCATCTTGAATAAGTCATATCCTTCTACATTTTTTGACAGAATATTTTTGTCTTATTTGTTATTTGCTTATAGTTTTTGCAATAAATATAAAATAATTTATTCTTAAAATTTAATGTACTTTTACACCATTATCCTCTTACTTGAAACACTATCATCCTTTAAGTCTATCAATAATAATTTTTGACTATTATTTGATAATTTAATAATTATTTTTAAATAAATTTAACTTATAAGTATCATCACATTATCTCTATTTTACACTTTATACATTCTTTTCCCAACTAAGAAATTTTAATTAGATTTTTATACAAATATTGTACTTATACTCAAAATAATATCATATTTTATTTTAAAATATAATTTTGAATTAGTCTAAAATACATAAGTTCTTTTAGAATGTTTCAAATCTATTGAATTTTTTTATAATTATGTTTTGTATTATGTGCAATTAATTTTTTTTCTTTTAGTTTCAAGATAAAAATTTGGCTTTTAATTTTCATTAGTAAAATTACTTACATGAGATATTTATTTAGTATATTAAATTTTTTAATTTGGTATCAAATTTTATTTTTATTTATCTAGCGAGACTTCAATTTGTGGTCATACCCATATTCCGAGCGTTCTCCACATAACTTTAAGAATTTTCTAATCTCAATGTCAAATAGTATTTTCCTTTAAATTTTTAAAATATATTTGTTTGAATTTTAATTTATTTCTCACTTTTGCTATAACATTATCTAATATGTAATGATATCACATTTTCATATGATTTTTTATTAACTTGCCACTTTATGTTATATTTTATCCACTATTATCTTTAATATAATACAGATTGATATGCGATTTCTTGATATTAAATTAAATATTTATTTTATTTTTAAACTATCGATAGAAATTAATACTTTATTTTATTTTATGAAGCAGTTCTTACTATAAATATTCTAACATCATCTCTTATTTTATTATTCAATATTTTTAAGTTTTTCTTTTGCCTATTAGACTTTAGTTATGTGGCTTTATCCACATGCATATCATTTCTATCATACTTAAACAAAACTTTCTATTTTAAATTTAGATAAGTTTTATCCTTATTCTTTTGTATGATGATTTTAATTTGTTTTTTTCTCTATTTGTTCCTTTGTTTTGTTATTATATTATTCAATACTTATATTGTTACATTGTCACGTGACTTTTCATTAACTTCTTTAAATTTAATATTCATTTTTATTATACTCATTCTAATGCAATACAAATAAATATAAAAATCATTTCAATAGTAATTTTGACTCTATTGCTCATATTTAAAAGTGTACATTTTTTCATCATATTATTTAATAAAAAAGAATCTTATCCCAAATTTTTACAATAATGGTTACACTGTCACTTTTTTACATAATGTTTCTACAAATAAAAAAATTATGAAATGGAAGAAAATAGATTATGTGGTTAATAAATAATTACTAAAATAGAAATTCTTATTTTAGAAACGTTTTGGAATCTTATTACCATGAAAATAGGAGTCAAAGTTAATTAAATTTATACCTTTAAATTAAATTTAATCAAATCTAATTTACCTTAATTTTTATTAAATTTTGTCTAAATATTTTTAGATTTTGCTCTAAAAGTACCAAGTGACTTGTTTTCATTACGCCACTTAGCTTAATATTAAGCTTGACTACCATATTTTAAATATAATATAGATATGGATATCTACATCCTCTCTATTATATATATATCATATTTATTGTATCAAAATTACTTATAAATATTCTTAAAAAATATTTTCTTTGATTTACGTACCAAACTTAAAAATAAATAAAATTATTACTTATTTTTAAAAAAAATATTTTATTAAAAAATATTTCACGAAAAACATTCTCCTTTATACCAAACACATAATGAAAAATTTAGAAAGGAAGGTTTCATGAACCTTCTAGTAATCTCTGAGCACGTGGAAGTTTTTACGTGTGAAGCCCTTAGTCGTCTGCCAAAATACACCTCTCATATCATCAATCATCGCCCGTTCGATATTAGCAAGCAAACGGTCCAGATCTACCCAACTCTAAAACGAATCTGATTGGCTCTTACATTACCTACGTCAATTCTGATTGGCCCACGTCATCAAATATGACATGCATGAAAACAATCAGCTCCAAGTACGTGCATGATGAAATGGCAGCAACTCATTGGCTACTATGCCACGTCTCTTATATCTGATTGGTTCACGTCACCATCCGTGACACGTTCGTCAATTCAAAAGGAATACCAACCTTCCTTTCTAAGTTGTAATTCCCCAAAAGAAGGTTGCAGAAGACAGAGACTCGCAACTATATATAGCGGGCATTCAATTGCTGAACCTGAAAATTCAAAACTATCTGTCTCTTTGATCAGAGAGAGAAGAAGAGAAACGATTCAACGACGAGCACATTGTTCATAGGCTGTGTTTTGTAGAAAGAGGAGTCCTTTTGGATCTACGAGCTATGGCTGGTGCGTGGAAGAGACGCGCATCTTTGATCGTTTTCGCAATCGTCCTCTTCGGTAAGCATCTCTTTTCCTTCTTTTTTTTGGAATAGAATGTTCAGTTTAAATTTAAGCTAGCTATGAAAAACATTGCTGTGTTTAACATGTTTTTTTAGCGATTATGGAAAGGAGAATTGAACCGATTGACACAACATTATTACTGATTTACTTCTCCATGTGTTAAGACGTAGTTAGTTTTGATATGATTACACATCAGTTCTCAGATCTTCGATCTGCTTAGTCATTATTTATATTTGTTCCTATAAAGCCATCCAGATTTAAGAGATTTTCAATTTTCAGTTCTGGTTCTATTCCACTTTTTGGGCAATTGTAATTTGTTAAACAAACGCTTGTATTAGTGCCAAGGGATGATTCATTTAAAATATTATTGTGTAAGTAGCAGGATATACTTGTACAATTATGTAATGGTAAATCCTGAACCAGTACTAATATATTTGATCATTCTGAGTTCTTTAGCTCCATTTTCATATCAACATGTGCTTCTATATCATTATACTAACAATGCTACGTTAGAGATACAAAGAATAGAAGACGTAGCAACTAGGTGGATTTTTTTTTTATTGAACTAGTTAAACAAGTTATAATTGTACATCGATTTTTGGTCCCAGCAACGTCCATGAAGTTTGATCTCTGCAAATCCTTTTCCTATTACTGAAAGTTTTCCCAATTCAAAAAGTAATAATTGTAGACCTACAAAGTTATTTACAAGACACTAATCTGGTCGTTTTGGGATGGTCATCAACAGGGAGCTTGTTCGCATTGTCTATAGCTAAAGAAGAAGCTACCAAGTTAGGAACGGTTATCGGTATAGATCTTGGAACAACTTACTCATGTGTTGGTGTTTACAAGAATGGACATGTTGAAATCATAGCAAACGACCAAGGTAATCGTATCACCCCTTCATGGGTAGCCTTCACTGATGGTGAGAGGCTGATTGGTGAAGCAGCTAAAAATCTGGCTGCTGTTAATCCTGAGAGGACCATCTTTGACGTCAAAAGACTTATCGGGAGAAAGTAAGACATTGTTTTCTTTAATATTTTATTTCGTGTGGAAGTCTGCTTGAGTTTTAGTTTTGATATTGACTATTGACTTATCTCTGTTGATAGGTTTGATGACAAAGAAGTACAAAGGGACAAGAAACTTGTTCCATATGAGATTGTTAACAAGGATGGGAAACCGTATATTCAAGTTAAGATCAAAGATGGGGAGACTAAGGTCTTCAGTCCTGAGGAGATCAGTGCTATGATTCTGACCAAGATGAAAGAAACAGCAGAAGCTTACCTTGGAAAGAAAATCAAGGATGCAGTTGTCACAGTTCCAGGTATCGTCAAATGGCTCTTATTTCAGATTGTTTGTATCTTTTTCCAAATTGTGGGGTCCTACAATTACTGAGCTTATTATGTCTATCTTTTTTGTTTCTGCAGCATACTTCAATGATGCCCAGAGGCAGGCCACTAAGGATGCAGGTGTCATTGCTGGTTTGAATGTGGCAAGAATCATTAACGAACCAACTGCAGCTGCCATTGCCTATGGATTAGATAAGAAAGGTGGTGAAAAGAACATCCTGGTCTTTGACCTTGGTGGTGGTACATTTGATGTTAGTATCCTCACTATTGACAATGGTGTTTTTGAGGTTCTTGCCACAAATGGAGACACTCATCTAGGAGGTAATAACCTATTGATTCATTCCTTTGTACATTCCCCCTTCCCCCTACATTCTTTATCTTTTGGGAAATAATGCTAGATTCTTTTCTTCTACTAACAAAGTGGATTGAAAACTATAAATTCCAGTCGGTGTATTTCAAAGTCTTAAAAAAGAGTTAAATAACTTCCATCTCCCAATCAGTCTCGTTCACATGTTACATAATGTATTGCAGGAGAGGATTTTGACCAGAGGATTATGGAGTATTTCATTAAATTGATAAAGAAGAAGCATGGAAAGGACATCAGCAAGGATAACAGGGCTTTGGGAAAGCTCAGGAGAGAAGCGGAGCGTGCCAAGAGAGCACTGAGCAGTCAGCATCAAGTCAGAGTTGAGATTGAATCTCTCTTCGACGGTGTAGATTTCTCTGAACCACTTACTCGAGCTCGTTTTGAGGAGCTGAACAACGATTTGTTCAGGAAGACAATGGGCCCTGTTAAGAAGGCTATGGAGGACGCTGGACTAGAAAAGAACCAGATTGACGAAATTGTATTGGTTGGTGGAAGTACCAGGATTCCAAAGGTTCAACAGCTTTTGAAAGATTATTTTGATGGCAAGGAGCCCAACAAGGGTGTCAACCCCGACGAAGCAGTTGCTTATGGTGCAGCTGTACAAGGAGGAATCTTGAGCGGAGAGGGAGGTGATGAAACCAAAGGTACTGCTTCTTTCAGCCATTAGATACTGGAGACTTTTCTAAGTCAAAAAATTGACATTTTCTTCTGAATTTTAACCAGATATTCTTCTCCTGGATGTTGCTCCACTGACTCTTGGTATTGAAACGGTTGGAGGAGTGATGACAAAATTGATCCCAAGAAACACCGTTATTCCTACTAAGAAATCTCAAGTCTTCACTACTTACCAGGATCAGCAGACAACAGTCACAATTTCGGTAATACTTCAGACTATTTTCCTAATTAGCTGTGAATGTGTTGTGCTAAGCCCAAGAAGAAGATAAAGTATTATTTATGGCTCTTCTGACTTGAAAATTCTCACCTCCAGGTCTTTGAAGGTGAACGCAGTCTCACAAAGGACTGCAGGCTACTTGGAAAATTCGACTTAACTGGAATAGCTCCAGCTCCAAGGTACTTAATCCAACTGCTTTTGAAAAGAACATTTCATGAGTTTCTTTTGCCTGTTTTGACTATAATTTCTTCTTTTTTTTTGCTTCTACAGAGGAACTCCTCAAATTGAAGTTACATTTGAGGTGGATGCCAACGGTATCCTGAATGTGAAAGCTGAAGATAAAGCCTCTGGAAAGTCAGAGAAGATCACCATTACCAATGACAAGGGTCGCTTGAGTCAAGAAGAAATTGAACGTATGGTCAGGGAGGCCGAGGAGTTCGCTGAGGAGGACAAGAAGGTGAAAGAAAGAATTGACGCCCGAAACAGCCTGGAGACTTACGTATACAACATGAGAAACCAAATCAATGACAAGGACAAACTTGCAGACAAGTTAGAGTCTGATGAGAAGGAGAAAATTGAAACCGCCACAAAAGAAGCACTTGAATGGTTGGACGACAACCAGAGTGCTGAGAAGGAGGATTATGACGAAAAACTGAAAGAAGTTGAAGCTGTTTGCAACCCAATTATCACGGCTGTGTATCAGAGATCTGGTGGAGCCCCAGGAGGTGCCAGCGAGGAATCCGGCGAGGATGATGATTCACATGACGAGCTGTAATAGATTTGTAGGTTATAGTTTTTATTTCTTAAGTAATTTCACCATATGGAGGGTGGGGCGTAGAACAACTCGGAAGAAACCCTGGGTAAAGCACGTAATGTCGCTCTGGTCTCTTGCCTCTTGTTCATTTTTTCGCACACCTGTATAGATACTTAAATCAATTCAGAGTTCAGATTTCTTGTATTCATTCTTGTGTGAGGTGACTCGATTTTGAATTTCTGTAGCCAAGCACTGTGTTTGATTTTAATGGTCATTATTTTTATTTGCCAATGTTAAGCCTTCTCAAAGGCATACCTCCCTAGCATTCCAAAGCGAAGTGATGTACTGATGATAAAAGGATAACGTAACATATTGGGTATTGGCAAGCATAGGAGTATAACTTATATACACTTAGTAATTAAAATAAAGGTAAAGCGTACACAAGTTGAACCCGCATGGCGATCATTCTTCCATCTGTGACCAGAGTTTCAAGTTGGTATATTTTGACTACCTAAGAAAACGTCAGATGCCAATGCTTCACGTTTAAATCAGAACAATGGCTAATTGACTCAAATGTGCTCATTTTCCTAGCCGCGTTAGATATTCAATCATCTGCACATGATGAATTGACAAAGCGCTGGAGTTGTAATCGTTAGTTACATGTCTAATCAGATAATATAATTGATAATATTTAGCTTTTACTTTCCAATTAGAAACAATGTTACCCCAACATTCAGAAGGGTAAGCAACCAATAATAACCCAAAAAGCAAAACAATGAATCCCTTTTACGTCTGGTAGCTTTCTTGAAGTGGCAATCTCTTTGCTCCTTGCCATCACAGAAGCTCAAAAGAAAGTACTAAAATCCAGAAGAGAAAATCCCTTCATTTAAGATGAAAAATAGGTACACAAGCATCTACACCAGTAACATGATCGATCAGCAAAAGGAGAAAAAGAACAAGATATGTTGTACGTTAGTTGTGGGTAGTGGCCTGCTGCAACCAAGGCCAGTGCAACTCGCAGACATCTCGAGGGCAGTTACCATCATTATCCTTAATCTCCACATTAGCACCATGCTTTACGAGAAACTCAGCAATATCTTCCCTTTCACAAACAGCAGCATAATGAAGTGCTGTCTGGCCCTCAAGATCCTTCAATGATCAAAATAACAAGAGGTAATTCAGCGTTATCACAAGCAGGAAAACCAGAAGCACCCACAGACATTGGAAACAATGGAAGAATTACAAGGCCCAATGCTTAAAACCAAGTTTGACAAACTCCAGAGTCCAACCTTCAACTAAAAAAATTGCAGCCACATAAGCTCTAGCCTTATATTTCCCCAATCTGCAAATCTTGCATCTATGTTGTTCTTTGCCTCTCTTTTAGTCCCAACATAATGACAAATTCTCAAAAACACTATATTGAAGAGAGAGAGAGAGAGAGGGGGGGGGGGGGGGGGGTGTTTGAATATACAAGAAAATTACAGCTTCATCAAGTAAGGTTATGGCTCTTAAGACTTTCAAATGCAATAAAATACAAGCCCGAGAAAGTATAATTATAACTAATCACAGAACCGAAACAAGATCAGGGGTTGTCACAATGCAAAATTATATGTACCTTGGCGTTTACATCGGCATTCCTGCTTAAAAGCAATTTAGTGATGCTGAGATGACCACGATCTACAGCCCAGTGCAAGGGGGCACGACCCTCACTGTCTGGAATCATGTCAAGAAACAACTTTCAGTCAACATCAAACAAACAAAAGAGAGCAAAAGCTGCACTACAAGTTCCAGGTAGACATCATTCAAGAAGCTCCAGGGTCTCGAGTCACACTCGACCACCCTAAACATTCTCTCAGTTCTCCACCCGATTATTTTTCGTCTTGGTATGAACACAAGAGAATCATCTTAGTTCAATGAAAATTGACCCATCCTCGGAGTTGATTATTAATTAAAAACCATAAGCAAAGCAAATACTAGTGAATCAAACATCTCAACACAAAAACACCATATCTAAACTTCACAAGAATTGATTTATCACATTGAGAACCAACCTTTCACATTCACAGGAACACCACTCTCAATGCACTTAAGCAAGTTCTCCTCGTCCCCTTCTCTGGCAAAGGCATGAATTGCATCCAATTTTCTGCAAAGGGAATATAGGGTATGTGAAGCATTATAATTATTATAAAATAGACACATATAGATAAAAGATGAAAGAATGAGAGAAAGTTACACAACTTGAAAATGACCAACAAAGTACAGCTTGTTCATCCCTCAGATAAACAAGAAAAGTGTAGTTAAATAAGGAAGCTCGTCTAAGACTTGTTAAGACAGACAGATTAGATGCTGCTTATTGTTAGCACCATTGCTTCTTAGTGTAGGAAAAATAAAATAAGAATGAAACTATAATACAAAATAACCTCTATAAACTCGCCAGAACCACAGAGTTGAAATTCCAAAGATTGTTTCTGCTTTTTGACGCCAAGATAAACTAGTTATAGACTATATAGCAGTTGTTGCAGAGACCGTCCTTCTCAAATAGAATGAACGGCGAAAACAAATAAAAGAACCACACAGTATCCAGCCCACATTTTACACAAGGCCAAAAGAACAATGTGTCGGTTAAAGTTAAACTACTAGGCCAAATAGTAAAGGTCTTCAGGCTTAGAACTCACAATAAAGTTTGATTGATTAAACCAGTGTCTGGAAGATTTTCCTTCGACATTTACAGCAATTATAGGATTAGCTATTAAGGGGAGGGGTAGGACATAAAAAGGAACAGAACCATGACATACGTATACTACCATATAATTTCTAATTTTTTCCCCTCTCTTCCCCCAGTGTGATAGTAATCCGCACACTTACTAGAAGAATATGAATTCCTTATTCTTTGTTAGGAGAAAGTGTGAGTTCAATGTATTTAAAATAGTAAACTTGGGCCCTACAAAAGTTTTAGAGTTATATAACATGTATCAGAACTTATATTTTAAAAAAAGTGCACGCTTCAATGGGATGGGTTGAAGTAGCAAGGGATAATTTTATGGGACTGAGTACATGATTTCCGCGAAAGGGGCACATTTAAATTGTTATAAAAGTAACATTTTAAAGAAAAAAAACACTTAGGCTGCAAAAGTTTGGGTTCACACAAGTTAAAGAGCCTTACAACTCGTTTCCGGATTCCTCCTCATCAATGAAGGTACTGAAAACAGGTCCCATTGGCCCTCTAGAATCTGCAGTACGTGCAACACTACTTTCTTCGTCCTTCTTTTTCTATTCGAGCATGTTGAGGAGGCCAAACAGCAATAAGAAGACAGCGGGGAGAAGAAAAAGAAGTAGAACATTCATTTAGTCCACGAAAACAGAGACATGATCAATTGCTATTAATAACAAAGATGTGTCTCTTACAGTTTCAGATCCAGAAAGCCAGGAAGGATATAACTCAGTCACGATATCAAGATACTTCTCCATGGCTTCTTCAGGAGGCATGGCACCCAATTTCTGCCATGCTTGCCTAATACATGATCAAAGTAAACCTTATCATCAGTCATGCAAGAAAGACCAACCAAAATATACTATTAATAACTTAGGAAACATTTTATCTATAGTAAGACACTTAGGAAAGAAATTAAGAGGATATAAAGCATTCATTTTGAAGTGATGAGCTATACGGAAAATTATATAAAAGCCAGTACAGTTAAAAAAGTCTTACATATCCTTGAAGCGGGATTATGTCATGAAAGATGCCACAAGCAACTTTATTCAAAACAACACTGTCAATGCAATCCGAACAATTTGTTTTCAAGCAAAGTAATACATTCAGAGAAGTCCTCGGGGACTACCACTTCCCTCACCCCTTATTATCATCCTATTGTTTATCATAGCTAGCAATAAATGTTTGTACATCAATTTCATAAACTTTGATATTCTCATTCAATATTCCAACAAGGAGACAATAGCCTTCAATTGCTTACCCTAATAAGCCTTAGCACAATATGGTTCACTATACTTTAAGTTACTTTAGTAACTTTTAAGAGTATACTCTTGCACTGGTAATTAAGCATCAGTATCTAGTCTTAGTACTCCTATCAAGTTGTAATCTGTTTAAGAAACTCAAACCACTTAATTTGCTAATCACATGTATCACAGGAGTTTACTATTTGAGCTATTTTTCCTTCATTAAACTAACAAGAATATGCAACATTATAGAGCCAACGTTTTTAAAAGCGAAAACCATAATAAAGCGACAGGGCCATGAGGCTTGAGGCGAAAAGCGAGAAGTCAAGTGCACGCTTCTTTGAAATGAAACGCGCAATTTATTGAAAGTTGAAAGATACGATGAATTTAGTACTATATATATCAAGTTGCAATTAAATTAACTAATCTCAGTATCAATATATAAAGATGCAGACATTAGTCCAACTCCTCAAAGACGAGATTCAAAGAATCAACCAACTTCTTGTTCGGTTGCAGGTCATTGTTGAATAACATGGCTTCAACCATGAAGCTATAACCCCTCGCTTCACATGTTTTAAGCACCAAGCGATAACAATGTCTATATCTAAAGCAGAGTATCAGATTTATCATCAAATGTATCACACTATCTAGGCAGATATAACAGTCATAAAGAACTTAAAACATTCAAAAGATCAACCAAAAGCCAAGCTGATTTTAGACAATACTAAACGTCTTAGAGTATTTAATATCAAAACAGCAAAAAGGATTAGAGGCGGATATTTCCAGAGCATTACCACTTGGCACGGGCAGTCATTTTGAGAGCGGATGGCTGTGGAGCAGTGCAAGGTCCCTCAGTCGCAATCTTATAAAGCCCATAGAGCTGCAATTGCACCTCATTTGATACCTTTTGCGAGCGATCAGCTGCCGTAGCAGCCACGAAAGCTGTTGCAGCACTAAACGCCTCATCCAACTCAGTACTCTCTACACCTTCCCAATCATCGTCGCTTTCTTCGCCGCCGCTACTCACCGAGCTCGCGTTTAAACCGCCGTCGTTCCTCTGAATTAGCGGCTCAGTAGTAGTATCCTCCGATTGAATGTTCGGTTCGACTTCGTAGGAATCGCCACGCGTGATACGAAGATTCTCGTCGCGAAAAGCGAAGATAATAGAGAAAAGCTTGGCGAGGAGGAAAGAGAAAATAACGCCGAAGATCACCGACTGTAGATACTGTTGCCAATCGGCCATGATTAGTTGGAGAAGAATACAAAGCCCTAGATCGTAGGAAAATATTAGTACTAGGAGAAAAATACTAGCATAAGAGAGAGTGAAAGAAGAAAAAGGAAGGAAGGGATAGTCGAGATTGAGGGCTCGAAAATGAAATCGGGATTCACATATACACTCGTTAAATTATGTTTCTCCTTTATGTGCCCATTAAAACAACTGTTGCATAATTGTCCCCTTTGGTTTTATCGGCTGTATCAAAGTTTAAATATCTGCTCGTAACATACCTCTAGCTATATAATCTTACTTCTTGAAGCGCCCCCTATCTTAACTGTCAAAGTGGACTACGCGGAAAGAGTCACATATTTGTGATTGGTCGATGATCGTGGGGTGAATCTCGAAACGGCTCAAATCAGAAGCGGTTAATTAGTTATTTATACGATTTTCTTATGTAGCTTGCTATTGTTCATCAGATTATTCTATCTTAATTGTTCCTATACTGTTATCACCTCGAGAGTACTTTAATTCGAGGTTGAAGCTCTGTTCTCACACTGGTTCGATTTATTTATAGTTTAATTATGTCATTTACTTACGCAATTATCAATGTATTGGGTGAAATCACGTATCCTTAAAACCACAATATAAGTTTAATTGTTATTCAAATTTTAGAGTAAACAGTTTGGCGCCCACCGTGGGGCTAAGGATAATAGTGATTATTCAATACTGATTCCGATAACACACACTACTCTACGCTTGTTCTTGTCAAGTATTTTTGTTTTCACGTTAATAATATGTCAAACCCACAAACAACACCCACACATGGTGATAGTGGCCTCGGATTTCACGGGGAAAACAACAATGTAGTTGCTCCAGGGGTCGAGGTACCACAAGCTGATCTCGAGGGAGCACCGATTGCCAATCCGGTCGACGTCGGTTCACATATCGCCCTAAGTGCGAATCTGGGCGCGGACCCCGAAAGGAGTGTACGCAGAGAAGGTCGATCTGGTGGTCGAGGTACACAGGCGAAGGAGATGAAGGAGTCCGTCTCCAAGTGATATTCAAGATGTTGCAGGCTCAACAAGCTGCTATTTCTCACCTACAAAATCAACATCGAGCGCTGAGTGAGGTCGAACTGGAAGTCGCCCGCCAGACCGAACAAGTACCAAAAAGATCAAATGTGAGTGAATCAGGGACTGACCCCGCAATAATGAAGATGCTCGAGGAGCTCACCATATGAATTGAATCGGGAGAGAAGAAAATTGAGGCAAATGATAAGAAGTAGAAACGTACAACTCCCGGGTCGATCAGATACCTGGGGCACCACCAATTTTGAAAGGGATGGATTCAAAGAAATTTGTATAGAAGTCATTCCCTCCAAGTGCGGCTCCGAAGCCTATTCCCAAGAAATTTCGTATGCCAGATATCCCTAAGTGTAATGGGACCACCAATTCCAACGAGCATGTCACCTCCTATACATGCGCCATCAAAGGTAACGATTTGGAAAATGATGAGATCGAATCTGTTCTATTGAAGAAGTTCGGAGAGACTCTATCGAAGGGGGCAATGATTTGGTACCATAATCTACCGCCAAATTCCATTGACTCATTCGCCATGCTTGCTGATTCTTTCGTAAAGGCACATGCCGGGGCCATAAAGGTTGCGACGAGGAAATCAGACCTTTTCAAAGTAAAACAGAAGGATAATGAAATGCTTAGGGAGTTCGTGTCTCGGTTCCAAATGGAACGCATGGAGTTTCCACCGGTCAAAAATGATGGGGTTGCTAAAGCCTTCACTCGGGGGTTGAAAGAACGAAGTTCGATAGCATCATGTTAATTGAAGAAAAACTTGATCGAATATCTGGCGGTGACTTGGGTCGATGTACATAATCGGTACCAATCGAAGATCAGAGTCGAGGATGACTAATTGGGAGCTCCTTCCGGTTCCGTATATCCGAGCAGGTCCGCAGGCAGAAATCAGAGAGATATAGATAGGGAACCTCGGTCGAACAGAGACCGATATCAACCGTACAACACAGACCGCAGGAACGACAGTCCCGAACGCAATTCCACTCAAATGATCGAAGGAGCGATCGAGGATAGAGTTCTCGGGTACCTATGAGTAAAAATGGTTTTGATAAGCATGTCGATACCACAGAGCCACCACGATCATCGGAGTATAACTTCAATATCAACGCATCAGGTATTGTATCGGCAATTGGAAGAGTCAGAGATACTAGTTGGCCCAGACCCATACAAATTGATCCTTCCCAAAGAAATCCCAACATAATGTGTAAGTATCACGACACACATGGACACAAAATCGAATATTGTAGACAACTGAGGGAGGAGGTATCCCGTCTATTCAACGAGGGCCATCTTCGATAGTTATTAAGTGATCGAACCAAAAACCATTTCAGAGAAAGGGACGCCAACAGAAAAAACAAACAGGAGGAGCGACATCATGTGATCCATATGATCGTCAGCCGGGTCGGTGTTCAACAAGGGCTCATGTTCAAATGCACCCAAGTATCAGTTACTAGGGAAAAACGGACCCGAGATTATGTGCCCGAAGGCACCGTATCATTCAACGATGAGGAAGCATAAGGAATTTCTCAACCCCATAATGACGCTCTGGTAATCTCAATCTTTATGAATAAAATTCAAGTTAAGTGTGTTTTAGTGGATCCAGGTAGCTCGACAAATATCATTCGATCGAGGTATGTGGAGCAGCTCGACCTGTAAGATCGAATCGTACCCGCATCTCGGGTCCTAAATGGTTTCAACATGGCCAGTGAAACAACTAAAGGAGAAATTATTTTACCGGTGAACGTAGCTGGAACTATTCAAAAAAACCAAGTTCCATGTAATCGAGGGTGACATGAGGTACAACGCCCTACTCGGGAGGCCCTAGATTCACAATATGAGGGCAATCCTTTCAACTCTCCACCAAATGATGAAAATCCCAACACCGGACGAGGTGAAAACGGTATATGGAGAGCAACATGCTGCAAAGGAAATGTTCGCGGTCGACGAGGTAATACCGGTATCAGCGCTTTCGACAACAAAGGGATCGGAGGCGAAAGGAAAACATGAGGCCAAATAGCAACCACGGGTCACCAGCCCCGACTCAGTCGGCAAAAACAGGGAATGGAAGAAGAAGATGACGACTATTGGATCCCTCGATCCTTCATTATTCCTGAAGATTTCGATGCCACCAAATAAACAGTCGAGGAGCTGGAACAGGTTATACTGATCGAGTACCTACCTGATCGAAAGGTATACCTGGGTACATGGTTAACCCCCGAACTCAGGAAGAAAGTCATTAAATTTCTTATTGATAATATGGATTGCTTTGCTTGGTCCCACTTAGATATGATAGGGATCCCACTGGAAATAATAACACATCGATTGAGCCTGGATCTGAAGTTCAGACCAGTGAAACAAAAGAGAAGGCCCCAGTCCGAGGTAAAACATGCATTCATCAAAGATGAGGTAACTAAAATTCGCAAGATAGGATCCATTCGGGAAGTGAAATATCCTGAATGATTAGCAAACGTAGTTGAAGTCCCTAAAAAGGGGAACAAATTTAGGATATGTGTAGATTCTAAAAATTTAAACAAGGCATGCCCGAAAGACTCTTTTCCTCTGTCTAACATCGATCGCATGATCAACGCCACGGCCGGCCACGAGATCCTTAGTTTTCTCGACGCCTACTCCGGGTATAATCAAATTCAAATGAACCGGGATGATCAAGAAAAGACTTCATTCATCACTAAGTATGACACATATTGTTATAACCTAATGCCTTTTGCGCTAAAAAATGCTGGTGCTACCTACCAACGCCTAGTAAATAAAATGTTCGAAGAGTAAATAGGTAAGTCAATGGAGGTATACATCAACGATATGCTAGTTAAGTCCCTGCGCACATAGGACCATTTGACACATTTGTAGGAAACCTTCAAGATACTGAGAAAATACAACATGAAGCTCAACCCCAAGAAATATGCTTTCGGGGTCGGTTCGGGCAAGTTCCTCGGCTTTATGGTGTCGAATTGGGGAATCGAGATCAACCCCGATAAAATCAAAGCAATCGAAGACATCACAATTCTGGACAACGTTAAAGTCGTGCAAAGGATGACAGGGTAGAAAGCCGCCTTAGGCGGATTCATCTCGAGATCGTTAAATCGTAATCATAGGTTCTTCTCATTACCAAAAAAGAAGAACAATTTTTCCTGGACCTTGGAGTGTCAGCATGCGTTAGAAGAATTAAAACGGTACCTCTTGAGTCCATCATTGCTTCATACTCCAAAAGCAGATGAAAAGCTCCACTTATACTTAGCGGTCTCGGAAGCCGCGGTAAGTGGTGTCCTAGTCCGAGAAGAGTAAGTTACGCAATTTCCCGTTTATTATGTTAGTCAAACTTTAGGCGATGCCGAAACCCGGTACCCGCACTCAGAAAAATTGGCACTTGATCTAATAAGCGCCTCTAAGAAACTAAAACCATATTTTCAATGTTACCCAATATGTGTGATAACCACTTATCCTCTTCGTAATGTTTTACAGAAGCCCGAGCTATCGGGTCGATTGGCCAAATGGGCCGTCGAACTCAGTGGGTATGATATCGAGTATCTACCCCGAACCGCCATCAATTCTCAAATTTTAGCAGACATCGTGGCCGACTTCATGCCAGCCCTCATACCCGAGGTGGAAAAATAACTTTTGATAAAATCAAGTACAACATCGGGGGTGTGGACCTTTTTTACAGCCGACACTTCGAATATGAAAGGGTCTGGGCTAGACATCGTTTTGAAGCTGCCCACGGGCAATACAATTAGGCAATCTATCAAAACTTCTAAATTGACTAATAATGAGGCCGAGTACGAGTCCATGATTGCAGGTCTCGAACTGTCTAAGAGCTTGGGAGCGGAAGTCATCGAGGCGAAATGTGACTCCTTACTGGTGGTAAACCAAGTCAACAGAACATTCGAGGTTCGAGATGATCGAATGCAAAGGTATTTGGATAAATTGCAGGTAACATTACATCGGTTTAAAGAATGGACCTTGTAGCATGTACCTCTAGAGAAAAACAGTGAGGCCGATGCCCTTGCGAATCTGGGATCATTAGTCGAAGACGACGAAATTAGCTCGGGACTGTGGTACAACTCTCGAAGTCAGTGATCGAAGAAGGCCATGCCGAAATAAACTCCAGGATCTTAACCTGGGATTTGAGGAATAAATATATTGAGTATTTGAAAAACGAAAAGCTCCCATCAAACCTTAAGGAATCGAGGACTCTACGAACAAAAGCTGCTCGATTCATATTGGTTGAAGATGGAACATCATATAGGAGGATGTTTGATGGACCATTGGCAGTATGCTTGGGACCGGGGGACAACGATTATGTCATACTAGAATTTCACGAGGGTACTTGCGAGAACCACTGTGGTGCCGAATCACTAGTTCACAAAGTCATCAGAGCGGGATACTATTGGGCCAATATAGAGAAAGACACTAAAGAATTCGTTCGAAAATGTGATAAGTGCCAAAGGTATGCACTGATGATCCACCAGCCCAGAGAGCAACTTCATTCAGTCTTATCCCCATGGCCATTCATGAAATGGGGAATGGATATCGTCGACCCTCTGCCATCGGCCCCAGATAAAGCTAAATTCATTTTATTTATGACTGACTATTTTCTCTAAGTGGGTTGAAGCACAAGCCTTTGAGAAAGTCAAAGAAAAAAAGTTATAGACTTCATTTGGGATCACATCATATGCCGATTTGGGATACCTGCCGAAATCGTATACGACAATGGAAAACAATTCATCGGCAGAAAAAGAACAAAGTTTTTCAAAGACCACAAAATAAAAAGAATCCTATCAACACCATACCATCCTAGTGGGAACGGACAGACCGAATCGACAAACAAGACCATCATCCAGAATCCGAAGAAAAGATTGAATGACGCCAAGGGAAAATAGAGAGAAATTCTACCCGAAGTCCTTTGGGCATATCGAACAACGTCAAAATCCAGTACAGGGGCAACACCGTTCTCCTTAGTGTATGGCGTCGAAGCCCTGATCCCAATTAAAGTCGGAGAACCCAGCGCCAAATTTCGATATGCAACGCAAGAGTCAAATCACGAGGCTATGAGTACGAGCCTCGAACTACTATATGAAAAATGGGAAGTCGCCCTCGTTCGAATGGCCGCACAAAAATGACGCATCGAAAGGTATTATAATCAAAGGAAGAACCTTCACCACTTCAAAATCGGGGACTTAGTACTAAGAAAAGTCACCCTCAATAATCGAGACCCTAGCGAAGGAAAACTCGGCCCAAATTGGTAAGGACTGTATCAAGTCCTTGATATCGTCGGAAAGAGACCCTACAAGCTTGGCACGACAAACGACGAGCAACTACCAAATAATTGGAACATATCATTCCTCAAACGATATTAATGTTAAGGTATGACCTTATCCTTTTTCATTACATTTTACACTAACTTATTTCAGGTGTTCGAGCGAAGGCATCGAAGTTCTCTTCAAGCAGGAAGATATTAGATCTTAAATAACGTGTTGCACTCTTTTTTCCTTCGACCGGTTTTTATCCCAAATGGGTTTTTCCGGCAAGGTTTTTAATGAGGAAACCATTGTTCGTGCTAACTTAGAGTATCCAAGTCTTATTTATTATCAACCTCGAATACTTGGGGGCATCACCCTCGGATGTTATGTTTTCAAGGAAAATACTTCATGTCAACAGGATCTCGATAGGAAAACTTTGTAAAGGACTAAACGTGTCGAATGAACCATGTCCTTATAGATTACTCGAACCCTAGTGGCAAAACATGTACGCATGTATGAACTATTGAAAGAATTACTTTTCCTTACCATATGTCCCGTGCCTTAATGAAATTTCTACTTTACAAGTTATATACTTATGATTTCTTGTGAAAAATGGCTCAAGGGCCGAGTTCAACTACACTTTGAACGATCAATCCCATACTTGTGGACTGCCATAAAAAAATTGACATGTTCAAACTATTAAACTTCGAGACCATAAGACCTCAAAAAGGCAACCCTCGAATTTATAGGCCAAGGCCACCCTACTCGGGGACTAACACTTTGAACAAGTTCAAAGTATTATTGGAAAAATAAGCCCAAGAGGGTACGGCCAAACTAACGCAGCTCGGAGACGTCCGAATTCTGCAATGAAAATAGGCCTTCAAATTCTTTTGAAAACCGGTTTAAAAAGGCTACCCTCGGCGAAATAGATAAAGGGCTTTGATAAAATCGGCCCTCGAAAAACCTTAAGAGGTATCAAATTGTTTAATACAAACTCGTGCTAAGGCGCAAAAGGCGAAGGGTTCCGATAATATTGAATCCTGAGAAAACCCAACGGGTACAAACTTACTTCATGTTAAGGCATAACAAGTTCCTATATGTTAAAATTTCTTAAGCCGAAAAGGGAAAAACCCGTTCTTCTAAGGCCATATCGGCCCGATTCAAGAGCTTGAGGGCCATTATATTTTTGAGTTCGAGAGTCTATTCTCACTGAACTCAAACCTAAGGGTTTTACTACTTCGAGCTCGAGCAAAAGCTCACTCGACTACTATGGCAGTATTAGTTTGGATTTGGCCAAGTTTCCTAGAATTCGAAGTCTTAAACATATTATTCACAAAGCATGAAGAATATCAAATTTTTACAAGGCACAAAGCGAACTGAAATTATCAGAAGTCAAAAATTGAGACGAACTGCAAAAATGATTCTTGTATATAAACAAAGCTATTTACAAAGGACCGACCGGGGTCCTACAAAAAAGAAAAAGAAAAAAGAAAACTACAAAAGTCCTAGCTATGTTCGGGGGTGACTCCCTCATCGGGGGGAAGCTTCTTCCTTGGGCCCCTCATCATTGTCGGACCCTCTCTTGCTGCCATCATCATCGTCGTCGGAAGAGGCCAGTTTCCTAACATCGGCTGCATGCTCCTTTGCCTTTGCTATCTCTTCAAAAGGTCGAAACCTCGGGCGTGGATCTCCTCGAGAGTCTCCATCCTAGATTGGCATTTGTCAAGATCGGCAACCCATTGTGCTCCATCGGCAGCCTCCCTCGGTTGTGCTTGAGCAGCCTCGACATCAACCAGATATATGGCCACCGATTTATCTTCCTCGACCTTTGCTTTTTCAGCCTCAGCTTGGGCCTTTGCAAGTTCAACTTCGAGATCTTCAACACTCTTATCCTGAACCAAGCACTTTTCCCTTGCACTTCGAAGTTGGGCTTCGACCGACGACAACCGGTCTAAGGCAGTTTCCTTCTCAGCAGCAAGGCGGTCCATGTCTTCCTTCCACTTGTAGCAATCAGCTTTCACTCGATCGACCTCCTCCCGGAACAGCTCGATCCTCTCGATATTTTGGTGCAACTGTGACATTGAAACATTAGCTTCCGCCCTTGAATTGAGCCCGTAGTTTTTCAAGAGAATCGTTACCTGCTCATTCAGCTCGTCTTTCTCCTTACGGGGTCTGGCCAAATCAGCTCGGAGGTTCTTGATCTCTTCATCTTTCTACCCACAGAGAAGTTTGAGAGCTTTCCTATCCTCTGAAAGCCTTTGGAGATCGGCCTCACATTGGCTTAATTCGGCCCGGGACTTAGAGAAAGCCTGTATGAAAAAAGAAAGGAGTTAGACAGAAAAAGGGAAAAACAAAAGAAAGCTACACCAACAAAATTCATACTTACTCGGTACAGAAGACGTTGGGACTCCTTGAAGAGGTGGGATGCATCATTGAGATCGGAGGCATCATCGACCCCGGTAAAGAAATTCCGAAAAAGATCCTCCCCACTTGAGACTCCGCCTATTTCGGGAGTCCTTATGGCTTGTGCATCTCTTATGGTCTCTTCGGAAAAGGCAGGTAGAGATGGTTAGTGACCTGCTGTCAGTGCCCCAAGTGACACTCGGGGCGCTCTGTTCGGCTATAGGGGTCTCAGGACCAGCCCCCTCTGGTATGTTCGTCGTTTTACGGGAGGCATCCTCGACCTCGGACGATTCGGGGACTTTTCCCGAATCTTTCTTCAAAACTTCTTCAGCACGAGGCAGGGCCTTGTCAACCGCCACCAATTTGGCAGCCTTGGTGGTCTCGACGGTCTTCCTCACTCAGGTCACCAGCGCCGAGTCACCGTCTTCATCATCTTCTTCTTACCTTAGCCTTTGGACATACTCCAAAGTCATAGGGATAGTGTTCCCCTTAGGTTTTCGAGCTGCTTTCTTTTTGGGTTTAGGATCCTCGGATGCCGAGACCCTTTTTCTCTTATTGTCCTTCCCCAGCTTCGGAGCCGGGGCCATAGCCTCTTTCTCACTATTCAGAGGTCTCAGGGCCGCGTCCTTGTTCATGCTTGCAAAAGAAAAGACTAAGTAAGTGATAAGAAACATAACCAATGCATCAAGTATGAGAAAAGGGAAACTTACCATGGTTCTTTGCTTCCCATCGGCCTTTTGCTAAGTCGCGCCAACAGTGCTCAGCATAGGAAGAAGTCGAAGCCATCCTTCAGACCCAGTTCTCGAGGCCAGGCACTGCTCGAGGCATCCAAGCAACCGCTGCAGGGCGAAAGAAGGTATTAAATAAAGCAGAAAATAAAACACAACATGGAACTAACGAGTAGAGTGCTTCTTACTCTTTGGGTTCCATTTCTCAAAAAATGTCATTTTCTCTTTTGGGATGAGATCACAGGTCCTCACCTGAACGAACCGACCCATCCACCCTCGGTCTTAGTCCTTGTCGATGCTCGAGAACAGAGCCTTGGTCACTCGACGTTTCAACTTGATTAATCCCTGAAAGATCCGAGGGATGTATAATTTGATGAGGTGATCGAGGGTGAACGACAACCCCTCAACTTTGTTGGTGAAGAACCAGAGCATGATCACTATACACCAAAATGAAGGGTGTATTTGGCCTAAAGTCACCTGATATTGATGGCAGAAGTCAATGATGACTGGATCGAAGGGGCTCAACATTAAAGGATAAGTGTAAACGGTTAGATACCTTTTCACGTGGGTAATGATACTCTCTTCAGGGGATGTGATATCTACCACTTTGTCCCCCCAGTTACAATCCCTTTTGATTTTCTCGAGATACCCCACAGTTATCAAGCAGAAACCTCGATACGTACTCACATCTACCAGGGACCGATGGCGGATTCTCGGTTTTGAAGTCGGATTTAAGAACACACTCCCCAGGGAGCGGACCACCAACATTTTATCACCGGGCGGCCGTGAAGAAGAAGAGGAAACTTTTTCCTTTTATGGAACCGTTTTAGATGTTTTCGCCATTGTGTAAGTTGAAGAAGGAAGAAGATAGTAAAGTTTGGTGGTTCGAGACTAGCGGTGATGACCTAAGAAGTAATGAAAGAGGAGACTTGAGAGAGATAAAATCTTGGAGGAACATATGAAAATGAAGGTAAAGTTTGATTCAACAAAAAGAAGCCCTATTTATGAATCTACGGTGACGGTTCAACGACACTAGTGGCCGATCGCCAACTGACACTCATTAATGATTTGGAAACTGTACCGACGAGACGTTTCGGTCACTTCCATCGCTTACGTCACGAGGATGGCATCATTGCTTATCGAGGTCAAAGAAAAATCGAAGACTCAGTTCGTTTCTTCTCATTATAATCCAAGAAACGAGGGACTATCTGTATACGGTA
This sequence comes from Nicotiana undulata, assembly GCA_005239495.1. NCBI lineage: Eukaryota > Viridiplantae > Streptophyta > Magnoliopsida > Solanales > Solanaceae > Nicotiana > Nicotiana undulata. The sequence goes on along the minus strand of ML292722.1, from coordinate 60,936 downwards.
GAAATGGGGGCTACCCGATTTCACTATTCGATCGAGACTATGATGTTGCATCAAAGAGCTAAGGCATCGAGTTCGAGATCAAAGCCTCTTTCAAGATCGAGGTCGGTATCATCGAAACCAGGGGAAATAGACTCCGAGTAACATTGGGGATAACTTAGTAACGGAAAGAGCGAGATATTCGTGATTGATCGATGATCGTGGCGTGAATCTCGGAACGGATCAAATCAGAAGCGGTTAATTAGCTGTTTATATGATTTCTTTCTGTAATTAGAGATATACCATAATTAGGATTCCTCTACTATATCTAGAGGAGTTCCGATCATTTGTAAGCATCATTATGCACTGAGAAAAAGCTATACAACTCTTTCTTTTTTTCTTTCTACTGTTCATCAGATTATTCTATCTTAATTGTTCTTATAGTGTTATCACCACGAGAGTACCTTAATTCGAGGCTGAAGCTCCGTTCTCACACTGGTTCGATTTATTTATAGTTTAATCCTGTTATTTACTTACGCAATTATCAATTGGTATTTGGTGAAATCACATATCCTTAAAACCACAATATAAGTTTAATTATTATGCAAATTTTAGGGTAAACATAGTTTAACCTTTTTGTCTTTCTCTCTTTTTTAAAAAAAAAGTGAGAATAACTAACAATTACTTACTCATAAGTTACCTGCAATTTTGATATTTAAATGGGAAAACAAAAGATATAATCCTAAAGCTCGCAATAATTATTGTATTAAAGCTTCAAATAGATAATCATGATAATTTGGATTTGTAAGATAGGAAATTATCCTATTTTGGTTTATGTTGTCACACCTCCTTTTTCTCGAAGGGTGGGATAAGGGAATTTTTCCAATTTAAGCGACAATAATCGAGATGGGATTATCTAATAGATCAGAGTCTCCACTTAGGATAAGTTATGGTGTCCCAAGTCACCGGTTTCTTTTAAATCTCAAATCGAGGAAGTTTTGACTCTGTGTTAAAAGTCTGCCAAACCAGAAGACCGGGTAAGGAATTCTGTTAACCATACTTGGCTTACTTATTTAATTACTCATTTTTAGGACCTATGTATATTTTCCTTTTACCGCTTTTAAGAAAGTATTCTGAGACGAGTCACGCGTACGTGTACTCATCTTATTTAATGCACCAAAAATCATGTCACGCGTACGTGTACACAATTAATAGCCCTTAATATTCAAATTACTTGGACAAAGTTACACGAACGTGTACCTTGATTTTATTTTGAAAATTGGCGCTCAAACCATGTCACGCGTACGTGTACACAATTTGTCATGCTTAATTATTTAAGAAAAACTTGACCAAAGTCACGCGAACGCGTACCTTAGTTTTATTTTGAAAATCGACGCTTAAATCATGTCACGCGTATGTTTACACAATTTGTCACGCTTCGTTAATATTAAAAATGTTTGGCCGAACGCACACCTTGATTTATTTTGAAAATCGTAATTATGTCACGCAAACGTGTACACAATCACGATGATAAATTAAAAGCGTGCCCGAGGCATTCAAATAGTGTTCATTATGCTTCTAAAAAAACTTCAGTACAAAACCCATTATCACACAGTCCAATTAAACTGCAACTCCAAACTCCTAGTCCAAGCAAAATACTATGAATGAATTTTGACCCATATGCTAAAGGCTTGAAAACTGGAAAAAAATTCACTACAAGACTGATTATAATAATTAATCATATCCACAATATACATTAAAACAGTATGATCTAAATGGACAACCAAAACAAATGACAAATACGGTGAAGCAGCCAAGGATTGAATTCGAACAAAATGACGGACCTTTTATATGCATGAATATGAATACAACGATGTAATCGAGAAAACCCGAACAAACCGGACCGCGCACAGAGAACTTCGCTGGCGACTCCAACCAGAACCAATGACTGGAGCTTTCGAACGGCGATTTCAGGCGAGAAAATCGGACTGCTTCGCGGAGGTTTCAGGCAGGTTTCATGGCTAAATGTTGTTGGGCTTTTGACTGGTTTTGTGGCTTTTAAGGGACAGTTTTAAGGTTATTTTTGAGCTGTTTGGTCGGTTTTCATGGTTATTTGGTGAAGGGCCATTCGCAAGCCTCTGTTTCTCGTCTTTCCTCCTCCCTCTCGTCACTCTCTCTCTGCCCGTTCTCTACCTATATCTGTGTGTTTGTGGCTAGGCCTAAGATGGAGGGGGGGTGAGTCGGCGGTAAGAGAAGGGTGTGGTGGCAGATGGGAGGTGTTCGGCGACTGGTTCATCTAGGGTTCCTCTTTTGTTCTCAGGCTAAGGGAGAGGGGGTAAGGCCGCCGGCAGCGTCTGTGGTAGTTACTAGGGTTGGTGGCCGACGGCTGCTAGTTAGTGAAGATGGAGGGGTTCTTCTCCTGCTAGGTTTTTGTGTCTTTGAAGAAGAAGAGAGTATTAGTGTTTTTGTGAGTTAGGTCTTAAGGTTGAAGATAGATTGGCTTCAGATTTGGGCCTTAAAATTGGGCTAAAAAATGTCCGAACTTATAACTAAATACCTTTTAATATAAGGTAAATATACTACATAATGTAAAAATCAATCTAATTAATTAAACTAAATTATATGTAAAGTATGAAACTATTTTTTGGTACTTTTCAAATATCATACTAAAAATAAAAATAGGATTAGGTTAAAATCATCGCAAAAATTAAAATAACATTCCTATAAAAAAATACTACTATTTTTGAAAAAATGTGGAACTATTTTTGTATTTTTCAATTTTTGTGCTTAAAATAAAGTAAAAGAGTCAAAACTAGTTAAAATAGCGATATTAGACCTAAATATTTAAACGCTAAAATGTGTAAAATCTCGGGGAGGGTAAAAAATTACATGTCTACAGCTGCCCCTCTTTGACTGGAAACGCGAAGAGTTTTCAAACAAAGAACAACGAGACAGGTTTTTTGATCCGACACTTATTTAGAGAGACCAAAAACTAAAATAAAGGAGAATGTGACCGAGCCCTGGAATCTGGGTTTCCTACATATCCTTGGCTATAAAGGAATCAAGCCACGTGTAGTTCAGAAATAGGAACAGTGGTGGAGTATACCGGGGTGGAGAGCCGATTGAATGCCATCAAGGTTCTGGTCCGCGACCCTGTTATTACATCAAAATCAAAATGAAAAAGACTAACTAAGCCTGTCAACTATGAATTGCAAGATTCCTATCTATAAGTCTTCTGAAGTTTGATCTTGAGTCTTGAATGGTTCTTCATGCAAACTTTAGATTTGAACATTGATGCTTGCCAGCTGTAGGTGATGATTCATTCTTCTTCAGCTTTTCGAACGACAGGACATGCAAAGCTCGTGACTCAATCATGTCCTGAGCAATCCACATCTTGTCTCCGCTTCTGCATTTTTGATACTTTTTTTTTCTTCTTTTATTCTGGATTGAGATTTCTTCTTTTGATCACCTCGGACTGTCGATTCGCAATCTTGAGGCGAGCTTCAGCTACTTTTAACTTGAGTTGGATTCTGAAATGACTTCCTTCGTTCTCCAGGTGGGTGCCTGCAATCAAAACAACAAAACAAATAAAATTTCCTTCCCCAGTTTGCACTCGGGAGATCTATCAGTTGTTAGAAAAATTGTAAACCACTTATGCTACTGATGCAGTGATGAGAGTAAACAAAAGACTCGACTAGGATGTGCATCTCGTGTGAGTAAAACCAAGAATGTTTGACTAGCAAGTGCGTCTGCTAAGAGTAAAACTTGAATGACCCAAACTAGGAGGTGCGTCTCCTTGGGGGTGAAATCTCAATTTAGGAAGTGCGTCTCCTAAAAGTATATCCTGAAAGACCCCGACTAGGAAGTGCGTCTCCTAGGGGTGAAACTTTAATGACTCGAACTAGGAAGTGTGTCTCCTAAGAACGAACTTAAATGACACAAAACTAGGAAGTGCGTCTCCTAGGGATAAAATCTCAATTTAGGAAGTGTGTCTCCTAAAACAAAATATAACTTGAAAACCCGGACTAGGAAGTGCGTCTCCTAGGGGTGAAACTCCATTGACTCAAACTAGGAAGTGCGTCTCCTAGGGGTAAAATCTCAATTTAGGAAATGCGTCTCCTAAAATAAAAATATAACCTGAAAGACTCAAACTAGGAAGTGTTTCTCCTAGGGATGAAACTTAAATGAACCAAAAACTAGGAAGTGCGTCTCCTAAAAAAAAATATAACCTGAAAGACTCAGACTAGGAAGTGCGTCCCCTAGGGGTGAAACTTTAATGCCAAAACTAGGAAGTGCGTCTCCTAGGGTAAAATTTCAATTTAGTAAGTGCGTCTCCTAAAAAAACATAACTTGAAAGACCCAGACTAGGAAGTGCGTCTCCTATGGGTGAAACTTCAATCACTCGAACTAGGAAATGCGTCTCCTAGAAATGAACTTAAATGACCCAAAACTAGGAAGTTCATCTCCTAGGGGTAAAATCTCAATTTAGGAAGTGAGTCTCCTAACCAAAATATGACTTGAAAGACCCATACTAGGAAGTACGTCTCCTAGGGGTGAAACTTCAATGACTCAAACTAGGAAGTGCATCTCCTAGGAATGAACTTAAGTGACCCAAACTAGGAAGTGCGTCTCCTAGGGGTAAAATCTAAATTTAGGAAGTGTGTCTCCTAAACCAACAATGATACATGAAAGACCCAGACTAGGAAGTGCGTCTCCTAGGGGTGAAACTTCAATGACTCAAACTAGGGTGTGCATCTCCTAGGAATGAACTTAAGTGACCCAAACTAGGAAGTGCGTCTCCTAGGGGTGAAACTTCAATGACTCAAACTAGGAAGTGTGTCTCCTAGGGATGAACTTAAATTACCCAAAAGCTAGTAAATGTGTCTCCTAGGGGTAAAATCTTAATTTAGGAAGTGCGTCTCCTAACACAAAATATCACCTGAAAAACCCAGACTAGGAAGTGCATCTCCTAGGGTGAAACTTCAATGACTCAAACTAGGAAGTGTGTCTTCTAGGAATGACCTTAAATGACCCAAACTAGGAAGTGCGTCTCCTAGGGGTAAAATCAATGACTTAAACTAGGAAGTGCGTCTCCTAGGAATGAACTTAAATGACTCAAACTAGGAAGTGCGTCTCCTAGGAATGAACTTAAATGACCCAAAACTAGTAAGTGCGTCTCCTAGGGGTAAAATCTCAATTTAGGAAGTGCGTCTCCTAACAAAAAAATATAACCTGAAAGACCCAGACTAGGAAGTGCGTCTCCTAGGGGTGAGACTTCAATGACTCCAAACTAGGACGTGCGTCTCCTAGGGATGAATTTAAATGGCCAAATCTAGGAAGTGCGTCTCCTAAAAAGTATAATCTGAAAGACCCCTACTAGGAAGTGCGTCTCCTACAGGTGAAACTTTAATGAATCCGACTAGGATGTGCGTCTCCTAGGGATGAATTTAAATGACCAACGCTAGGAAGTGCGTCTCCTACGGGTAGAATCTCAATTTAGGAAATGTGTCTCCTAAAATAAAAATATAACTTGAAAGACTCACTAGGAAGTGCGTCTCTTAGGTGTAAGATTGAGCTTGAGGAAAACTATAAACTAATCTTGACCAAAATAAAAATTGACCCCATTCTCCAGGTGGGACCCCTGAACTCGAGGAAAACTAATGATTATCCAACTTAACAAAATTGAAAACTGACCCTATTCTCCAGGCGGGACCCCTGAACTTAAAGAAAGCTAAAGATTAACAACTTGAAAAATAAGACTGACCCTATTCTCCAGGCGGGACTCCTAAACTTAAAGAAAGCTAAAGATTAACAACTTGAAAATTAAAACTGACCCTATTCTCCAGGCGGGACTCCTGAACTTAAAGAAAGCTAAAGATTAACAACTTGAAAATTAAAACTGACCCTATTCTCTAGGCGGGACTCTTGTACTCAAGGAAAGCCGAAGATTCCTCTCAACTAGGGAAAATGCCTAGGAAGTACGGTTCTTCTCAACTAAGGAAAATGCCTAAGAGGTGTGATCTTCTCAATAACCTTGGCGTAAGCAGAATTTGGGCATTACACCTGAAAAATCCAAGCTTCCAAGCTTTGATATGAACATAGCCTTCATCCTTGTTTCAGACAAAGAAAACTTGTGAGTTTAAAACATGGTGGTTAGTTTGTGGCCTTGACTATGAGGGCGACTTATCTAGCACTTGTCATGATCAACTTGGACTTCAACTTGGAAGACAATGCTTGTTATCGGCCAACCATTTTTCCAGACAACCCTTATCACAAAAAATATTCCTGATTCGTTCATCCAATACCTTATACCCGACGCATTGCACTCGTATTCCAACATTCACCAAGTCCTTGCATTTCACATGAATCCCAAAGAACGCCGGTTGTTATCAACTTTGTGCACACACTATTCTCCCATGTCTTATGTCATTTCGATATGCTTCCCAGACTCCGCTTCGTAAAATTTAAAAGCTGGTAGAGTATTTTGAAGTCATTTCTCACTTGTTTCGACAAAAATGGACTCAAAAGGGACTCAAACAAAACAAGAGGAACAAAAAAGGAGAAAAACGAGAAGAGATGGTATCTAACAAGAAAATTTTTTACCCAGGAAAAGAACAAAGTAGAACTAATATGGTTTGAAGGCCAACTCCATTGATCATGACATGCATTTTGGATTAAGCGGCCTAATCTGTCAAGAAATTCTAATGTTCAACTCTTGTTATACCTCTAAGCCGTGAAACTGGGGTTCAATGCTCTAATTATCCTATCTGATTCAAGATCCTTATTCGACTTGTAGTGCCCAAAGGGTTTTCACCATCAAGCCTCTCTCATTTTGCTCTTTCTCTCAACTTACCGTCTCCTTATGGTGCCTGTGAAGGTTTTCACCGATAAGACTCTCTTAATTTGTCGTTTTCTCTCTTTGTGCTGAGAACAAGGTATTACCCGTGATATAAGAAGATCATACTTTTACCACACACTTGATTTGGCATCCTCAAAGATTGATTGGAATGTCTTTCTTTGGACCGTAATGAGGCTTTTGGACAGGGTTGGAAAGAAAGGGTAGCATGAAGGCTCAAAATAATTTAAGATGAAAAGGTTCAAAATTTCAACTTTTGGAATCAGATTTTTTTTTGCAAAATTAAAACTTCTGTCCCAGTTTCTTGGAGTCTGGGGATTTATTTTTTGGCTTTTTGCTTTGATGGGACCGAACCTTAGAGTAAGGCTACCTACGTATCCTTAGAAGGAATCAGGTCGAACGTAAATCAAACATACAATTCATTTTGTTTTCCTTTTTTTCCTTTTTTTTCTTTTTCTGTTTTTTTTCTTCTTTTTTTTTTTTTTTTGTTTTTTCCCTTTTTTTCTTTTCTCCTTTTTATGTTTTTTTTTCTAACTCTCTTTCGGATTCCAAAAGAGGGGTATGAAAGAAAACAAATTAAGGCTCAAAAAGGGTAGCAGAATAAAATGCTTTCGTCATACCAAACTTTAAAATTACCAAATACAAATATGCAATTGAAAATAAGTAGAAGAACCATGTACAATGTCTCTTGATGGCATCAATACAAACACAAAGTGCCAATGGGCAATACCTTTATCCAAATGAATGACCTCGCCAGTTCAAAGCAGACTTGACTCAACTTTATCTTGATGTGGAGGGGAGCATTCAACACTGGACGATCTACCTTAAACTGCTTGAGAGGCATTTTCTTGTTGTATGCTCTTATCAACCTCTTGATTTCCTAGACTAACTACCTCAGTTTCACTCAATTCAAGCTTCAGGTTATCTTAGAATGCGTGAATCTTTACTTGTTTCCTCAAATGCATCTTTTTATCATATTCAAAATTGTGTTTCACTATTCCATGATTAGAATGGCTTTCAAGATCTGGCTAAAAATTCTGCATGCATGTCATGCCACTGAAGCTGGCATGAAGAGAATTAAGCACAAAATGACACAAAAGGACAAACTGTATCTCATTGAGTAAAGGATGGAAGGGTTTAACGACAAGACAAACAAACTAAAATCCGAGTTACAACCCTAAAATAACCCGGATAAGGAAAAATAGCAACATAATAGACAGACAAGACTCACACAAACAGAATAAAGGGATAGAAGAGTTTGACTTAAAAAAACAAATAAAATATGGATCACAACCCTGAAATAACCCAGATTATAGAAAAAAAATCAAAACAAGCTACCAAGATTCCTTCCTAGTGAGGAGGGAATGACTTTTCAATCTTTACATTTAGCCACAAATTTGCTCATCAGAATCACCATGGCCTTCTTCAATTTCAGTCGGCAAATTTCTGAGAGGATTCTCATACTCCATGTCACCACGCATCCTCCCCACAAAGTGTGCATCATCATGTGCAGGTAAAGGATTCTGTACGATATTCTAGGTGTCAATGTCCTGGATCACAATTATCCCTTCTTAAATCATTATTTCTATTTCCCTTTTCAAAGCACGGCAATCTTCAATGCTATGCCCTTGGACATTAGGGTGGTACATGCACCGTACAACAAGATCGAAACCTTTTGCATATGGGTTCGGAGTACAGCCGAGGAGCGGCTCAATCAGACCAGAATGTTCTAACTTTTCAAACAAGCTTGTGTAGGATTCTTCTATTGGCGTGAAACTATTTGTTTGACTTTGTCCCCCTCCATGTCCCAGTTTTCTAGGGTTGTTGGATGCTCGAAAATGTTGTGAAGGCAAGAGTGTGTTATGCGGTGTTGGCGCTTGCCATAATGAGTGACACAGTGGCTGGATAGATGACCGAATGTTGTTCGGAGGGTAATATTGAGGTGGATTATGCGGAGCTCGGGGATAGGTTTGGGGTTGGGGTCGGGGTTGAGGATGAGTATATTGGTGAGGCAGATCCGTTGGGCCATGTCGTGATCCTGAGACAACCAAGGTAACATAATCATGTTCCTTCAAACCTAGAAAGCTTCGTGTGTCGTTCTGAATTGCTTGTGTTGTGGATTTTAAAGCAAAATAGCTCAGGATCTTGCTCGACTTCAGCCCATCTTCTACCATTTCCCCATTTTTACCACATCATTAAAAGGCTTACCCAAAGCCGAGATCAAATGTCCAAAGTAAGTAGACTCTTGTGCTTGAAGAAAGTACTCAACCATCTCGGCCTCTTCCATCGGGGGATTGACCCGGCCAACTTGCTCTCTCCATCTGAGCCCGTATTCCCTAAAGCTTCCGTTAGGCTTCTTTTCCATATTTGTGAGGGACATGCGATCCGGGACAATTTCTATATTGTACTGAAAGTGCCGGGCAAAGGTTTGAGCCATATCGTCCCATGTGTACCACCTGCTAGCATCTTGGCGGGTGTACCACTCCAAAGCTGCCCCACTCAGACTCTGACTGAAATACGCAATCAATAATTTTTCGTTCCCACTGGCGCCTCTCATCTTACTACAGTAGCCTCTCAAATGGGCCACGAGATCTCCATGTCCGCTATACAAATCAGACTTTGGCATCTTAAACCCAGCAGGCAATTGGACGTCAGGAAACAAGCACAAGTATTTATAAGACACACTCATCTGGCTTCCTGTCCCTTGCATGTTTCTTAAAGACTGCTCTAAGATTTTCACCTTCCTGGATATCTCATCTTTCTCCACTGTCTTAGCAGGCTTTTCAGTTTTACCGGGAGGCTCAAAATGAGGAGCGTAAGAGTATGGATCTGAGACCTTGAAAGTTGGTTCTGGTGCATAATGTTGGGCATCGGGGACTTTGAACACAGTCTCGCTAGAGGATCGAGGAAGAGTAGCTGGTGGAGAAACTACAAAAACATGAGTGGTCAACGAAGCGAGATATGAGGTGGTTTTGGGGGGTGGAGTGTGAAAAGGTTGTGGGGAGATATCAGCAACAGTGGGAATCTGGATTTGTGACAGTGGCGGAATGGTGACGGGGCTTTCAGCATAGTTAGTGGGAGATAATGGTGGAGGACGCCCACTAATCCAGGCTTGGTACATTTCGGCCATCTTCCCTTTCAACCTTATGACCTCTTCTTTCAACTCAGATTCTGATTCAACAATCTCCTTAGACGGATCAACAACACCCATGTCCAAGTCTTTGCTAGCTATGGCTACCTTGCTCTTTGACCTTGTGTTGTACAGATGACTCACTAGAATACCACAAACTAACCACCTCATGTTATGATAACAGTGAAAGTACCAAAGAGGAGCAAAACAAAGCCAACATGTTAGCGTTAGGGCATTTATCATATAGAAATATCATATTTTGTGCAATGCACCTAGTAACAATTGACGGTTCTAGAATGACTACGAGGGTCACAAAGTCATTTGGTATCATCCCAATTTTGTTCGTTTCAGTCTTTCTTTTCTAGCACTTCTTGACTTGCTTTCCTTCCCCTCTTTTCTTACTAATTATCTCTATTTTCTTTCTCTCACCCCTCACGTCCCACAACTCCATTCACTTTTTTTTTGTTTTTTCTGTTTTAATGATTCGATCGAACCCTATGTAGGTTGCCTACGTATCATGTTCCACATGAATCAGACCAAGCGTAGTTCTTGAAAAGTAATGAACAAAATAAACTAAAAACAAAACCATTTATAAAATTTCCCTTCTTTTTTTTTTCATAAATACAAAACAGGAAGTATGGTAACAAAAAAAAACTCAACAAATTTAACTTGACTACGACAGACTCTAACACCATCTAAAAGACTCAATACTATTGAACATGACTAGAAAGTAAAAGACAACATAAAAAAACAGACTCAAAAATATTTAAAAAATAATAATAATAATCTCATTAAGCAGCTCCTGAATGCAGCGGTCCTGACTGGATGGTCCTGGGCGTCTGTCATGCTCAAGTTCCGATAAGTAGATCCACACCTGTATGAGAAAACTAAGACCAAAATAGAGTTAAAGACTTAGAACACTATGTGAGACAATAACGCTTCTTATTGGACACATGCAAGACATGATCGAGGCTATTTTTGCAAAATGGCCTACGTGGCCAAATGTGGCTAGAAGTGCAAACTCGACGAAAGTGGCCTCTAAGACATGGAAAAATTAATTTGCAGAAATGACCCATTTATAGAAATGGCTTATGTGGCCAAAAAATGGCTAAGCATGCAAATTCAACATAATGGACCTTAAACAGAGAGGACACCTTGTTATGGACTTAGGACTCTAAGACATGGGTTAACAACCGCTTTTGCGATAATAGCCCCATTTTACAAGAACGACCGATGCAACCTAAAAGTGGCTAGACATGAAAATTCAAGAAGGACAGACCTTAAAATAAGGAGACAACTAATTCAAGACTCTCCAAACACAGTTCAACAAACCACTTTGCAAAATGACCCTATTTTGCGAAAAAGCTGATGTGGCCAAAAGTGGTTAGACATGCAAGAACTGACTACGACCCTCGAAGCCAAAAACTTAAGACTCACTAAGAAGACTGGACCCTATGTGGGTTGCCTACGTTTTCCGCACCGAAAGACGAGAATCAGGTATGCGTAGTTCGGGAAGATTGGATAGGGGCGAGAATTAAAAAAAAACTGATTTGTAGAAAATAGATTTTGTCTTTTGTTTTTTCATTTTGAAAATGATGGGAAAGTGCAAAATCTTTTTAGATTTTTTATTTTCCTTTTTTTTGTCTTTTTCTTGAAAATAAATAGATAAAGTTGTGAAAGAAAAATATAATTGGGCCATACTTGGTTCATTTTCACACTTAACCTTCTTTTCTTTCTCATTTACCCTCAACCATCATTGGTCCGCCAAATGACCCTTTTATCCTTGAAGAATGCAACACGTAGCACATAAAATGCATCAAGATGGTCTTTTATTTTTTGGGGTGCACCTGTCCTAGACAAACCCAACCCCTGTGTTGAGTCCCCTAAGTCAGATGCACGTGATGCAAACAAACGTTCCTATTGGGGATCCGCCATGAGACTATGTTATTCTAGGTTTAAATCAGGGGGTCTGTTCTAGACACGACTTACCCAAGCGGATAACTTGAGCCGAGGTGGGAGCAATGTACCGGGAGCCGAAAGTCTACCCGGCCTAGTGGCTGATCCATCTTCGTTCTTATTTGGTACGACCTCTAACAGAAAAGCGGGCCACGCGTACGTGTGCACCATATTTTTAGAAGACTCAGAAGGGAGGCGTAAGGAAGACAATTTAATACAATTCAAATAATATCAAAGCGGTAAATGAGCGGCAATTAGCACATTAATCCCCAAACACAGTAATATCAACAAACAATAAATCCAAGTACAGATTACACTACAAGCTCGAATTCTGAATCCTGAACTAGATGTTCTGGGTTCTTTTCCCCAGCAGAGTCGCCAGAACTGTCACACCTCCTTTTTTCCGAAGGGTGGGATAAGGGAGTTTTTCCAATTTAAGTGACAATAATCGAGATGGAATTATTTATTAGATCAGAGTCGCCACTTGGGATAAGTTATGGTATACCAAGTCAGCGGTTTATTTTAAATCCCAAATCGAGGAAGTTTTGACTTTGTGTTAAAAGTCTGCGAAACCAGAAGACCGGGTAAGGAATTTCGTTAACCCGGGAGAAGGTGTTAGGCACTCCTGAGTTTGTGGTTCTAGCACGGTCGCTTTTAATCATACCTGGCTTAATTGTTTAATTATCATTTTTAGGACCTATGAATATTTTCCTTTTACCGCTTTTAAGAAAGTATCCTGAGACGAGTCACGCGTACGTATACTCATCTTATTTAATGCGCTAAAAATCATTTCACGCGTACGTGTACACAATTAATAGCCCTTAATATTAAAATTACTTGGCCAAAGTCACGCGAACGTATATCTTGATTTTATTTTGAAAATCGGCGCTCAAACCATGTCACGCGTACGTGTACACAATTTGTCACGCTTACTTATTTAAGAAAAACTTGACCAAAGTCACGTGAACGCGTACCTTGAGTTTATTTTGAAAATCGGCGCTTAAATTATGTCACGCATACGTGTACACAATTTAACACGCTTCGTTAATATTTAAAATGTTTGGCCGAATGTACACCTCGATTTATTTTGAAAATCGTAATTATGTCACGCGAACATGTACACAATCACGATGATAAATTAAAAGTGTGCCCGAGGCATTCAAACAATGTTCATTATGCTTCTAAAAAAAACTTCAATACAAAACCCATTAGTCCAAACAAAATACTATGAATGAATTTTGACACATATGTTAAAGGCTTGAAAACTGGAAAAAAATTCACTACAAGACCGATTATAATAATTAATCATATCCACAATATACATTAAAACAGTATGATCTAAATGGACAACCAAAACAAATGACAAATACGGTGAAACAACCAAGGATTGAATTAGAACAAAATGACGGACCTTTTATATGCATGAATATGAATACAATGATGTAATCGAGAGAACTCGAACAAACCGGACCGCACACAGAGAACTTCGCTGGCAACTCCAACCGGAACCAATGACTGGAGCTTTCGAACGGCGACTTCAGGCAAGAAAATCGGACTGCTTCGCGGAGGTTTCAGGCAGGTTACATGGCTAAATGTTGCTGGGCTTTTGACTGGTTTTGTGGCTTTTCAGGGACGGTTTTAAGGTTGTTTTCGAGCTGTTACTGTTTGGTCGGTTTTCATGGCTATTTGGTGAAGGGCCGTCCGCGAGCCTCTGTTTATCGTCCGTCCTCCTCTCTCTCGTCACTCTCTCTCTCTCTCTCTCTCTCTCTCTCTCTCTCTCTCTCT
>ML292722.1:30516-47139 GCA_005239495.1 Nicotiana undulata | reverse complement strand
GGGGGGGGGGAAGGGGGGGGGGGGGGGGGGGGGGTGAGTCGGCGGTTAGATGGAGAAGAGTGTGGTGGCAGATGGGAGGTGTTCGGCGGCTGGGTTCCTCTAGGGTTCCTTTTTTGTTCTCAGGCGAAGGGAGATGGGGTAAGGCCGCCGTCGACGGCTGTGGTGGTTACTAGGGTTGGTGGCTGACAGCTGCTAGTTAGTGAAGATGGAGGGGTTCTTATCCTGTTAGGGTTTTGTGTCTTTGAAGAAGAAGAGAGTATTAGGGTTTTTGTGGGTTAGGTCTTATGGTTGAAGATAGATGGGCTTCAGATTTGGGCCTTAAAATTTGACTAAATAAATGTCCAAACTTTAACTAAATCCCTCTTAATATAAGGTAAATATATTACATAATGTAAAAATCAATCTAATTAATTAAACTAAATTATATGTAAAGCATGAAACTATTTTTTGGTATATCATACTAAAAATAAAAATAGAATTAGGTTTAAATCATCGCAAAAATTAAAATAATATTCCTATAAAAATACTACTATTTTTTAAAACAAAGTGGAACTATTTTTGTATTTTTTAATTTTTGTGCTTAAAATAAAGTAAAAGAGTCAAAACTAGTTAAAATAGCGATATTAGACCTAAACTAAATATTTAAACACTAAAATGTGTAAAATCTTGGGGAGGGTCAAAAATTACATGTCTACATATGTTAGTATAGGAAAACCACGATTCAATTCAACTCGTACACTGTAAAGGCTACGAGCACTTAACTAGAATGCAGTTGTAGTGGGAGAAATTTAAAGTAGCCAGATTTACAAGTGGTCATTCAAAAATAGTCACGTTTCAAAAGTAATTGAAATTTAGCCACTTTTCATGTAAAGATAAATCAGAACGAAAACACTGGTCAAAACCTGGAAAACACTCCAACATAATATACTCGAGTTCCAGCATAAGTATACTAGACTTCCAACATAATATACTAGAGTTCTAGTATAATATACCAGTCCAGCATAATATGATGAAAGTTCATACACAAGTGCTCCAATCTCCAATATATTATGCTGGAACTTTCCGCGTGTTGGAGTTCCAGCATAATATGCTGGAAGTTCATATACATGTGCACCGATCTCCAGTATATTATGCTGGAATTTCTGCGTTACAGCAAAATAGTGACTATTTTTCAATGACTTTGCAAACACTGGTTATTTTTAATGACCAATCCAAAAACTGGCTAGCTCGTGCTATTTTTATAAATGTAGTACACAAGGGGGCATTTGCATCTATACCCGCTTTTTGGGTCACGTTTTAACTTATATCCTCTTTGCAAAAAAAATTGCAAGCGTACCCACTTTTCTCGTAACTTCAGGCATACGGGCCTGAAGTAGCAAAAGCAATCATGCAAACTTCAGCATTCTAGTAGGCGGCCCTGAAGTAGGCTGAAGTTTTTGTTTGTAATTGCTGAACTTAAGCATTCTAGTAGCTGAAGTTTTGTTCTCTATTTGCTGAAGTTTTTGTTTGTAATTGCTGAACTTAAGCATTCTAGTAGCTGAAGTTTTGTTCTCTATTTCTTGAACTTCAGCATGTTTTAGCTGAAGTTTTGTTCTATATTTGCTGAACTTCAGTATGTTTTAGCTGGAGCTTTGTTATGTTTGTGATGAGCTTTAAGGATGAAGTTTGTTTTTGTATTTGCTGAAATTCAGCATTCTATGAGCTGAACTTTTTGTTTATATTTGCTGAACTTCAGCATTCTTATCCAAAAACGGTGCATGAAGTTTTGTTAATTTGAGTAACGTGAAAATAGACTAGATTGCAATGTGGTTATTTCGATAAGAAAAATGTAGTGACCAATAGCATATTAGCATACGACGTTGAAGCTTGACAAGACAAAGAAATAAAAGAAAAAGAACAAAGATATGGATTCCCATTTTTTATTTATATTTTTACGAGAGAATTGTTGCTTAGAATTATAGCAACAAACGTTAATCTTCAGCAGAAAGTTCATCCTATGAACTGAAGTTTCATAGCAACACCAACAACAGCAGAAGAAAGAAGAAGAAGAAAACGAAGGAGGAGAAGGAGGAGGAGAAGGAGGGCTGAAGTTGTTTAAAAAGTGAGTACAAGTTAAAACTTTTTAAAAAAATAGGTATAGGTGAAAAGGAGGCAACCAAATAGGACGCCACGTGCAACTTTTACGTACACGAGCCTGCCAGCTTAGCATGAGCTATTCGACAGAAGCCCTTCCAAAATATCTATTGTCTAAAAGGTTCTAGGCCCGTTTGGCTATTAAAAAAATTATTCTTTTTCTGAATTATATAGTTCTTTTTTCGGAATCAGTTGTGCCATAAAATTTCAAATTTCATTGTTAAATTAGCGTTTGTAATTGTAATTTGTTGTGTAGCAACAAATATGATATAATTGGCAGTTACATATGTTAAGTCAAATATAAGGATGACTAAACTTGAAATTTACAGTTAACCCAGGGAGCAAACTTGCAATTTTTTCTTAATTATATATCTTTGATATTCCACTTTATGAAGCTGTAGTTATTTTCGGTAATGTTAAGATTAAGAACCGCGCGCTAAAAGGACAATCGCAAGGGGAAAGTATGAAGAAGATAGATCTTTAATGAGTGAAACTAAATCTACTTAGGATGAACTTCGTATCTCTTATTTCACGAAGCCAAATGCAATTTTCTTATTTCAAATATGAGCAATCAAAAAAATTCGAGGGTGTTTGGTGTTTGACCAAGAAATATAATCCCGACTTAAACTATAAAATTTATATAATAAAGGGTTAAATCTAGTTAAGGATAATAACTCTAAATATTAAACACAAGGATGCACAATGGATGAGACAGAGTTGGCATATGATTGATGACAATAAATATGAAATACTCTTACGACAAGAACATTAAATGAGATATATCTAGTAAAAAATGTCAATAAATGACATTTATGTAAATAAAGAGAATGATTCCACCCGATAATGGATGGACAAGGTGAATATACTGCCTCACAACGACGAATGACAGATAGATCCAAGATTTCCATAAACAATATGTTGGAAATATTTTGATGATTATGGAGAATAAAAGAATTTAGCTTGAGGCGTGTCAAGGACACTGTCCTTAAGGATATTTCGCTCACACCGTGATGAATAAAAAAGGCGTATCACCCAAGATTCAACAAGCTTTTCTAGTATAACTAGGAACAGAAACAACAAAGATTTATGAGAAGAAAACCCAACACAAAAGAAAAAGGAAGAAAAGTTTTAACTTTTTTTGTTCTTCTTCAAAGTCACTACACAAAGGACTTATATAGTCCAAAAACTGAAATACACCATTTAATCAACATGTCTAAGCCATAAAGGCTCTTCAAAAGTTAAACGTTGAAATCATAAGCCACTAAGACTATCAATGTAATAGAAGTTAAGATTTTGTAACCAAAAGTAACGTTCAAAACTCATTTAATAGCCAAATTAATTTTGTCCCAATTGACTACAAAATTAAACTAATTTTCTGTTATAAATATATTTAAAATAATTATTATAATAATGACTCATTAACATAATATTAAAAGAATTAACCTAGACACCAATTTGAATACTTCTTTTAGAATTATCAAATTATTTTTGTAACAATCCCTCACATAACTCAAATAGAATATTAAGAAATTTAAAAACTACTTTTGCTGGGTTTTCACAAATGTCTGGTGCCTCTTGGACTATGAACCAGACCTAGATAAAATAAGATTAAACTTACAGAATAATTGGTGAAATTTAGAATTTTTATGAACCAAGAAATCTTTTGTAAGTTTAGTGTCTCATCTATCACATTATACTTCCACACACTTTGTTGTTTGTCGCGGTTTTGCGTTAATAGGCCATGCGCGCGCCTGGTTTTCATGAGTGCTCTAGAAATTCGCCATATTTTTTATAGGAACGGCCCCACTCCACACTCATATAGGTCCATCCATCAAGTGTATTCTGCAGTGCAATACACCACCTATAAAAGACTATGGATTATTAGATTTAGAGTTTAATAACTCGACCTCACATTCCTTGCAGTCTTGCACTATGTACACACACACCATAGGAAGAGACATAATTTAATAGTGCATAGTTGATCAACTAATGACTTGTTATTACCCATATGAACCTACTTCATGGGATTTCCAATCATATAGGTTGGGTTACCATCATTGTTGATACATCACAAATTGGCAAAAGTCTCAACTCCTCGATGTTTCACTTATAAGTCAAAGGATCGGTTCATCGACATAACTATTGTCGGTTCAACTCACCAAGAAGTTGATTAATCAACCTCACTTTCAGGCAATATCGCATAATCATTTATTGAGTTTTTCTATCTGAATCAGAGACTCAACATCATCACTGTATCCTTCTAATACAGTGGAAAATTCACATACAAAGTACTAACTCCTAGTACTTCTCAAGTAAGGCATAAAATTATCTCAAATGAAACAAAACTTGACTTATGTACAAGTGCCTTTTGAAACTTCTTTCAACACATAAGAATTTATTTTCTTTATGTGTCTTCCATAGTCAGAAACCTCCAAATGTAGGATAAGGTTGCGTACGATAGATCCTTGTGGTCTGATCCTTCCCTGGACCCCGCGCATAGCGGGAGCTTAGTGCACCGGGCTGCCATTTTTTGTCTTCCATAGTCAAGCAGCAAAGTAAAATTTTCTAAATATGAAAGCAACTTTATCTTCTACAGAAATATCTCATATCAGTATGCAACATGTCATAATTCAATGCTTTCTTCAACAAAATGTCAGAGACCCGAAGCAACGTAACATAACTTTTCAAAGCCAAAAATACAACATATTTTTTATTTTCCAATACAAATTTTTATCACAAATAATGTCAATTTTGTAAGGCTTTATTATAATATTAATAAACAATTTTTTTTATGTTTTTCCTTCTAAGGATTAGGCTATATAACTCTGGACACTATGGTCCCCCACATTTTCGAAAATTTCCGGTTAAGGAGATCACCTTTTCACAACTCATAAAGAATTTTACCAATTTTTAAACAACAAGCTAATAATATAGTTTCACCAAAAATGTGACAAGAACACGAAGGTCTTATCTTATCTATTATTTCTACCAAACTAATACGGAGGAGATTTATAAAATCAACACATTAATCACCATCTTCCCTTCCATCAAAAAGATCTGTCAAATTCTATTTGACATGAATAATTATCATGTATAGTAAATTATTCACTCTTTCATTCTCATAGAATTAGCAAAAAACTTATATGACTTGGGTGAGATCAATCATGCTTTTATTTGTAACACTCCAAATTCAAAACTCAAATTTGTTGAAATTGAAGAATAAATTTAAACCCACTATCTTAGAGCTTTCAAGATTTTCAAAAATAGATAACAATAAAAGTCTATATTTTTGTAGGCTTAGGCGCATTTAAATACAATTAAAAAGCGTACCTTAATTTTGTGGTGCGATTTACCCTCCAAAATGCGATAATGCACAAAATTGAAATAACAACTTGATTAAT
The DNA here is from genome assembly GCA_005239495.1 of Nicotiana undulata. Taxonomy (NCBI): domain Eukaryota; kingdom Viridiplantae; phylum Streptophyta; class Magnoliopsida; order Solanales; family Solanaceae; genus Nicotiana; species Nicotiana undulata. The sequence goes on along the minus strand of ML292722.1, from coordinate 41,605 downwards.
ATTCTGTTGCTCACAAAAATAATTTCAATAAAGAGTGATATTCTCCATAAGACCATTGTGCAAACTTGAAGTGTAGGTTCCATTTTCAGAATTAGAACGATAACTTGGACAACGTCAAATTTGATTCTCCATAATAAGAAAATGTAGAAATATCCTTAAGATTGTTGGAAAAATATTGGTTATGGAGAATAAAATTAGCTTGAGGCGTGTCAAGGACATTGTTCTGAAGGATATTTCGCCCACACAGTGATAAATAAAATTAGGCGTATCCTCAGGATCCAACAAGCTCTTCCAGTTAATATACTGGGAACAAAACTAGCAGAAAACTCAAGAAAGAAACCCAACATATAGGAGAAAAAGATAATTCAGAAAGTTATATTACAAAGTTTGGAGGTCTAGCATCAGAGTGGTAAGATAGGGGGTACTAGAGCTTTCCTTACTTCATTCCCGGGGTGAGGCAGGGTTGGATAGGGTTTACCATAGATGACTTGCGGATTTTATGGAGCCCCCGGATGGTAGTTTCTGGCTAATATCATTGCATGTCATTTATTTTATGATTTTCATGCTTAGGTTACTATTTCTACGATTTCTGCTGGAGTTACTAATGGAGTGTCTTTTCTTTTCTTGTTTTTATTTTCATGTGCCGAGGGTCGATTGGAAACAGCCTCTCTGCCCTATCGGGGTAGGGGTAAGGTCTGCGTACGCATTACCCTCCCTAGACCCCACTTTGTGGGACTTTACTGGGTAGTTGTTGTTGTTGTTGTATATTACAAAGTGTGTCTTTAGCTCTCCAAATACCATGTTTTTATAGGTGTTGCTCCAACGGCTAGTTAAAGGCTAGATAACGGCTAAATAACGGTTAGTTTGACTCTATTAAATGTAAATAATTTATTAAATATTAAGTAAATAAAAATATAATATTTCATTGAAGAAAAGCTTTTCCAAATCAAAATATAGGACATTACCTTTTGAGATATCACTAATTTTCCAACACAGTCCGGACATGGTGGAAAAGTGAGGAATAATATAAACGAGAATCTTTATAAAAAGGTAGTCTTTTGTTTTTGCCAGAGATGGAGTCTTCTTCTCAAAAGTGTTCTTCTCAGAAAAAAAATTACATGTCCTTATCATTGTCTCTTCTTTCTCTATATGAGCCCTTTTTCTTAGAAAACCCTTGATAGTACAAACACAAGGGATATTCACTAGAATATTCTCTTTTTTAATACCCTATTCTGACAAACTAGCCGTTACAAGTCTTATCACTAATAATCGATCTCGACCTCGACCCTTGTTGACGTTTTGACTGTGAGCTCTATTAATATCTCAACGACGGCTTATATCGACACCTGGGCCATTAGTCTCGCTATGTCTTAGGCGAGCTCGGCCGATCACATTCATTAATGCCATTTTATGCTAGATATTCCAAGGGCAGATTATAAGCTTGTCAAATGTATTTTTTTGGTTGGTATATCTTCTATGCTCTGTAGTTCTTTTGCTCCAAAGCATTTGCTTCAGTATTTGCAATTCCCGTAGCCTGAAATTTCAAGATTCAACGATACAAAGAAATCTAATCACTCACAGAACATGATTTGAAATCAAAGCAACTTAACCACCCCAACTTACTTGTATCTCTAGTGGTGACAGCGTCAGTTCCTTTGAATTCACAATCATAACCTTACTTTCCACTAGCTTGGTAATAAGCATTCATGGCATAAGCAGCATGAGCTCGAACAGTGTTGGGAAGAAAGCATGCACCCCCCAAATTGGATAGGTTTACAGTCAAAACCCAATCCCCAAACATAATCAATGTTCCTCTGCAATGCTTCCTTATTTGTTCCTGATTTCGGAAGACACAATGTTTTTCCTTTAGCAGGCGCAGATGTTGTTGGATTCATAGGTGCATCATTTGGTGTCGGGAACGACGGAAAATTCCTTTTTGCCTGCAAACCAGAGCTAATTTCACGAACACAGCAACCACACGAACACAAGTACTAACAAATATGTACTAGTATTAGTGTGATTATGATCAGTAACGGGCGCAGCTGCATTGGCGGCATTAGCTTCCGTTGGACTACGTAAGATTCCTATGTCATAAACTGGCGTCATATCAGGCTTGAACAATCCAAAATTTCTTTCACAAGTTGGCCCTGGTTTTAAATCCTCATTGAAAAGTGCAAAAATGTACGTTTCAAATGTTCTGTTAGGCATTAGTGGTGTCCCAACTCCAGACATCATGTGTTGCATGAGCTTTCTGTTGTATTCAGCCGCGCTTTCAGCGTCTACTCCAACTTGCCCTGAATCTCCTTTCGATGGCCACCCAGTTTCTGCAATAACAATCTCTATATCTTCAAAATCCAGAAGCTTTAGGGCCGAGTAGACGGCGTCTAACTGTGCATCCAGCATGTTCGTGTAGGTGAGTCGTGTGTTTTCATCGAACACTCCTGGATTTGGCCTGAAGAGTGCATAATCTAGTGTGTTTTCAGAAGAACCAAAAAATGGATATGGATTTATCATGAATGGTGAATTAGTAGCTCTGAGGAAGTCAAGCAATGGCTTGAGAACATGGGTATCATATCCTTGTCTAAATTTCCCAGTGGAAGGCGGGCTCGAACTTGCGAGTATGCCTAGGGAATGTGGTGTAGAAATTTGGATGTTACGGTCCAAGGATCTTTCAACAAGGGCAGCGTGGAGTGTTTCCATAGCAGGAACTAGGCTCCCAATAAGTAACTTGTTGGCAGTTGAAATTACTTCATTGCCAACAAGTATTCTTACTATGTTGGTGGCAGGGACGTGAGGCAGGACGTTAATTTCCACCCATTGTCGGGCAAAACTTAACTTAGTAAGGTGTGGAAGTAAGTCGTTAGGGACGTTAACAGTCACTGAAATACCAGTGTGAGCAAACGCTTTCAAGATTTCTGGATTGGCATCAAAGAGTCTCACGCAACGGATAAAGGTGGATTCAAGGAGGAAGCGTGCGACTTGGACTGGTGGAGGGAGGTTGTCAGCCACTGTGCCGTAATTGATACCAATTGTTCCCTCAACTCCTATTACAAAAAAGAGAAGCTCAAATTACATCCACTGACAGTGTATATAAAGCACATGTTATGAACTCAGTGGCATGCATTTGAATGCTTTGAGTTGATAATAAAAAGGACTTGCTTACCTTGAGTGAAAATTGGTGTAAGGAGGAAAAGCAATGCGGCGAGCAGATGAACTAAGGGTGAGTAGAAGACCTTCGCCATTACTGCGCTTGGTTGTTGCAGGTTGCTGCAAATATGTCCGCATGTCAGCAGCTTGGCTGAAGAAAGGCACCTGTGCTAGATACTTCCCTTTGGAAATCGGCATTCAGATTGATGTTATAGGTTGTCAAGTGAGGAAAGGTATATTCATAGACCAACTACTACAAGAGGGGAATCTCTTCTTTTACGCTTTGGCAAATATGGATATGAGATACACACACCCCTTAGATCTTACTATAGGAATATGCTAGTTCTTGTATTAGAACTTTCCTACTCTTCTATCAAATTTTCTTCCTTCCTTTTTCTTTTTGGTCTTTTCACATCAAAGACAGTCTTGATAAAGGAAGTGAAAAAGAGAAAACAAGGGAATTTATTACTTGCTTTTTTAAAGCTTTTATCAGTATTATTTCGAACACTTTGACTCACAGTTAATGTCACAAAAATAACATTGACAGAACAAGGCAAAGGAAAACAGGAAGTAGGGGGGAATAGTCAAATTTAAAGCTTTTCACATGATTATTTTGAAACATCAAACTTTTCTATCCCGAGATTAGATACCTAAGTTTTTTTAAATTAGATATGATATTCCATGGAAGGGGAGCCTTGGCGTAACTGGTAAAGTTGTTGTCATGTGACCTGGAGGTCACGGGTTCAAGCCGTGGAAACAACCTCTTGTAGGATGCAGGGTAAGGCTGCGTACAATATACTCTTGTGGTCCGGTCCTTCCCGGACCCCGCGCATAGCGGGAGCTTAGTGCACCGGCCTGCTTTTTAGACATGATATTCCATATTATACCTCTGATAGTCCCCCAACCACGTTGCCTGATGCATATTTCTTATCCACAAACAGCAATAACAAATCACTGGTCAGGCGCCGAGCAAATTACAGAGTATGATTTGCTTCTAGAAAACCAACTTTAAGTCACATCAGGTTTAACATGTGAAGCTTAACCAAAGTATCATGTACAAACAGTGTAAATTAATGAACTTCAAATTAAAAGAGAAGAGCTGACTCCTAGTTGCCTTTACCAGCACAACTCACCCTCTTTGCTATACCAAAATGACAAATATATGAGTATAGCTTACATTCAATTATTCCAGGGATCATGGAAGATGATTCAAGTACAAGAAAACTGGACAATAGCATACGGACAACGGTTATCTACATCCCAAGTTAACTCTCCCTTCTTCGTTAATAGTTTTATTTAGACATATCTTCTGAAGATCAATGTAGCCAATGATTGTGTCCTCAAAATCTGCATCTTCAAGTTGAGCATCATTAAAGGTAGATCCTGATAGTACAGTGTTCTTAAATGAAGCTCCCTGGAGGTTGGCTTTCTGAAAGTTCACTCGATCTAGAACAGCATTCGAAAAGTCTGTCCCTGTAAATAGTGAAGAGTCAGATTCCTAACTTGAAAAAGATGCATTTCTTCAAATAAGGCATACAAGTTAGAAAGCTTCCGCCACTGTTTAGCCCTTTCCAGCGAGACATAATGTATGGTAGTTGTCAAACTTTGCCCATGGCTACTGTAGAAAATCAGAGAAAGCCTTGGAGGACAATACTACTATGATTTTCTAAAACATATATACCCCAAATATAATGCTGCAGCTTTTATTGGTTTTACTTCAGCGAAGAGACAAAAGTTACTGGAAAAAGAAAAATATACTTAATCTGTCCTAAATTCAGACACGTAATATCCATCTGATGATTATTCTTCTCATCCATAGTTCTTTCGTCAAAATTTCTGGGAGTAGTTATGACTATAACAAAGTTATTCTCATTAGTCAGTCAGTGTGGCAATAATGAGAGCATAGATATGAGATATTCAATGATCAAGTTCCATTTCATCTTGCTCAAACACAGAGTTGAGAAGTACCTTATCATGGCGCAACTTGCTTACCCTTGAATTCTCTTTTATATGTTCCGTCTTTTAATCTCTTGTCTGTTCCTAAAAAAATCCGAGTCGGGCGGATTCTTTCCCCAACTATAAGTGGAGTTTGGCACAGGTCAAAGGGGAAAACAAGGAGGAATTCCACTTTGGAAAGGAAAACTAAAGACTAGGATTAGATGCTTAACATAACGACTCTTATGCTTTCACGAAAGATGGAGGAGCGACTCCGGAAGAGAGACATCTAACAACTCGACTAAGAGCGAATCCCGAGACTTCACCCCTTCCTTTAAATAATTCCTACAGTTCCGACCAATCTTGACATTAGAGACAAATTACAAATTGGTGGACATTGTATATTTATTACAATCTGGTTAACAGATCCTCATCAAAGATATCATAAAATACTAGGTTTTCATTACCACATAATCAACTGCATTTGATAATTTCTCCTTCCTTATCTCTTGCATTTCTTTATTAGCCTATTGCTTCTTGAGAGGCTTTAAAAAGTACAAGCAGAGATTTCTTTTCAACAAAAATGTTATGTTAACTTACCCTTAAAACTAGCTCCAACGGCATAAGCCTTAGACATGATCACTTCGGTCATGTCTGCGCCATCAAACTTTGCATCAGACATGAGTGCTGCTGCAAGTGACTTCCCCTTGAGGTTAGTTTTCTCATTTGTGTAATCACAAAAGCGCAGATCAAGTGGTTTGTCATAAACACCGTTGGCTTGACCTATTGTGTTACCAACAAAGGCCCGTGCACACCTATCTGGGTCTGTTGACAATGGAGGCAATCTCTGCAAAAAAAAACAATGCAAAATGTAAGCAAATGATAATCTTGAATTCAGGTATGAATCAACATTGAAAACTCCTGATAGATTACTCTATCAAAATCTACATAGGCTTATATCCCATCTTTGGAACACGAGCTCCAAGATGTTTTCTCTCCTTTAATAGTACACTTGCACTTCCGTAAATCGTCATATATTTCGAACTTCGTCCAATCCAACCCGGACTATAGCACCTTCACATGAACTATATATCATATTATGTGAACCTATATTTCCTTTTTGGTCCGTTCCAGAAAGAATGACCCCTTTCTAAATTTGGAAATAATTTTGCTTAAACTTACAATTCCACCCTTAATGAGAAGTTTTTATAACCACACAATTATTCTGAGCCCATTTTTTATTTGTTTAGGACCACAAATTTCAAAAGTCTTCATTTTTTTCTTAAACTCCGTGCCCAGTCAAATAGGTTTACATAAATTGGAACAGAGGGAGTATGTAGCTAATGAGATGACTTAAGTAAAACTTGGCAACAAACATTTTGAACATAAACTAGTCAAATTTTGGTCTTTGTGAAAATTAGTTTTTGCATTTCTTATACTATTTGGATTAGGAGACTTATTTGAAAAACTAAAAACTTTAATGGTGATAATTTTTTACATGAATTCGGTCACACAATTTTAACTTGGTATCACCTCTCTTGGATTAAGTCATGCGTCATCGATCAACCAAAATATTTCTACCTACTTAGCTAAGGAAAGAACTGTCCGCACGTTTAAAATTAAACGGATTTTAGACGAAATGATTTAGAAGACCATTCAGAACTATGACCATATAAATTAGATAAAATACAACAAATGCAAAGAAACATGTGAAATTGCATAGCAAGATAGTAACTGTGTGGTATTTCCCAAACCTGACCAGCAGCAATTACGGGAGAAACAGAATTAGCCACTGCCCAAACAGCAAGGAACCCACAAGCAACATTCCTAAGTTGCTTGAACTGACACGAGCTTTCCTCATTGTTCGAACCCTCCTTGATAGCTGCCCCCAGAAGCAACAAACGTTAATCCCATCGAAAATTATGATTATTCAAATGCCATTTCAACTTGAACAGTAAATGATAATCCAACTTGAATATATGAAAAGATAATTGCTAGAATCGTACCTGAACATTTGATTTGGATGGGTAAATGAAGTTGTGGAGTAGTGAAATGAGGACGATAACTTGAGGAACGACTGAGGGAGTGAGATTTATACGACAGAGGAATAGATATGGACGCCATTGTTTGTGAATCGTCAGAGTATTATTGCCAGCGTTGGTCTGAACTCATTCTGACTTTATCCATCCATCTGTAGATACATTTCCGTCCGACGTGGCATCTAGACGCTGCTCCTTTTCCTTTCTTTTGCGCTTTGGCCCCTTACTTCTTCTACTATGACATTATGGATCATATTCTTTTGTCCGTTTAGTGACTTTAGTCCTTCTACTTTAGATCATAGGGAGCGAGGGGACTACTGAAAAATCCAATGTATTGTAATCCTGTGTTAATACTTGTACCTAACTAGTGTTTAAATAATTTGACACAATATTAATTTTATAAAATAAAGATCTTGTATATTATATTATTTTAATAAATATTAGTTGTTATTTTATTTTTTAATGTAGTATGCGAAAATATAACAAACTCTATATAAAATCAAAGAATACATATCAGATAGTAATCAAATGAAGATTTATTCTTTATTGATTCTTTATTAAATTATCAAGTTCTTAATAATATACATTTAGTAATGTTACTTTTTATTAATTTGACAATTGACTTAATATTTTGATACTACTTCTTTTTTAATATAACATAGATATATATTTTCCTACTCTGAAAATATTTTTTTAACCTTATGTTACACAGTTATAAATTCTTCAATCGTCTAAATTTATCAACAACAAAAAAATAGAGAGTTATTTACTTTTTTTATTTTTTAATTAATTTAAATTATAAATATCATAAAACTATTTTTATCCCCCTATCTTCGTACGTTCTTTTTTACAGTAATATTTGATTAGTTTTCAATTTTTTTATTTTACTAAAATTTTAAATGATGTAATTTTCCTACTAAATTATAATTTTTAATTCATCAAAATTATAAAGAGATAAAACTTATATATTTTTTGTAAAAAATCTATCAATATTTTTAATTATTATTATTTTGTGTTATAAATATAATATGTTTATCTTACGTATAAATATCCTAATAGTATCTTTATATTTTTATATTTTTTATTTTGGAGTTATGAGTTTTATTTATTAACTAAAACTTCCTACATGAAAAATTTAATTAATATATACATTTTTTACGCAATCTCTTGAAATTCATAGGGTTTGATTATTGTTGTTGATTCCTTGAAATTCTTTGCTTTTTAGTACTATTACTTTATGCATATTTGCTTAGTATGATTTAGTTGTATGTATATGTATGACTTTTCTCATAATAATTCTAATTATAAGTTTTATATATTTATAATTTTTCATAAATTTATATTTATCTCTCTTCTTTTTTCTTTGCTAATCTAATTGTATCGTCCATTATTTAATATTATTAGACCTTCATATGATTTTTTAGTAAATTACCAGTTTAATATAATAGAATAAAATAATTTTATATTACTCTTGTAAATTTACAATAATATTTTTGAGTATTATTTTTTACTTAATTTTATTAAATAAATTTAAAATATGGATAGAATCACATTATATCTATTCTCCTCTTTATATATTAGTTTTTATTTAACTCATATATATATATAAACTAATGGTGTTCACATACACCATATTAGGAAGAAACTACTCCTCAATTTGATTTGGTAGTTTCTTATTTTTTTTGTTTTCTTTTTATTTTAGAATGAATATTAAAACTCCAACTTGAAACTACTCTCCAATTTGAATTGGTAATTTTTTCGTTTTTATTTAAAATAATTTAAAAACTCCAACTGAAACTACTCCCCAATTTGAGTTGACAGTTTTTTCTTTTCATTTTTAAAAAAAAAATTATTTTAAAACTCCAACTTGAAGCTACTCCCCACTTTGAATGGGTAGTTTTTCTTTCTTAAAAATCTACACTTGTCATATTATGGTTATACCACTTGGCTTAATATGATGACTTTGCCTCTCCTTCTATTATATATAGATTTTTGTTTTGGTTGGTTATTAATGAATTAAGTATATTTAAATTTTTAATTAAATAAAGGGTGAAATTTTAGTCTTAGAGAGATATGTATATGTGAAATAAAAGGAGATGGAGTTGCAAATGGAGTCCTTGATAAAATAATTACTAGCACTCAAAAAGTTATTCAATTAGATTTTTTAAATATATCAATATTTATTTTTTTAATACTTTTTTAACATTATAATATTTTTCTCCATTTACTCTATGTTATGGACATACTTATAGAATAAGCAAATCATATTTATAAAGTAAAAAAAGAAAAAGAAATAGGCATATATAAATAAAAATAAAACAAAAATATAAATATCTATTATAGTCTAGAATTGCAAACTACTAGTTAATATTTTTTAGGATTAATGCAGCATCGTTTGGACTTTGGACCGAACAAATTGTAATTGGGTTGATGCTTTTATGGCGAATGCGGCCCAATGTATCAAATGCTATTGAAACTAATACAATTAGGGGTGTGCATTCGAATCGGTTTATCGATAAATCGAATCGATTATTTGTTATCGGTTTATCGATATCGGTTTATCGATTTATCGATTTCGATTTCGATTTCGAAATTTTCCTTATCGATTTATCGATTTCGATTTCGATTTTATCCTTTTCGCTTATCGGTTTATCGATTTATCGATAAACCGATAAGATATACTAAAAAGATAAATATACCCTTATTTTATAATACCATTTCCTTTACCCTAAGTCCCTAACATAATTTTATTGTATTGCTTAAAATAGTTAAATAATATATTAATTGCCTGACTTGTTAATATACATTCTTATTTTATTTTTTATTTTTTATTTTTATTTTTATTTTTTATTTTTTATTTTTTATTTATTTTTATTTTTTTAAATATTTTTTTTATATATATATTCTTATTAGATTTTACTAATCTTGGCAAAGAAGCTTCCACCAACGATGTTTGCTAGAGTTAGTTAGCTGCTATGTAAGTTCTCCATTTTAAATAATATACTTGTAAAAGAATGTGATGTATTACAAAGTTCTTAATATTTTTCTTAATTTCTTCCATGTTTAAAGGTTAGTAGTTTCAGCAAGGGATATCACATTTAACGAATGATCATATTTAAAACTCAAGAGAATGAAATTCAAATTAATGAAAAACAGAATTAGCCTTGATGATGTATTTTTTTTTATACCGTTGGAGTTTTGGTGGCATACATTTGATCCTTTACTTTAGTTTCGTTGCGTGTGCTTGTTGACACAATTTTTATTTTATAAACGGTGTTCGTCTTATTTTAGCTTCTTTTATCCATATTAGTTAGGCGTGTTTATAGCGATATACGTTTCGTGGAATCCCACAAATTTTCTTATTGGTGTAATCGATAACCGAATCGATAAGCCCCAAAAATCGATAAATCGAAATCGAAAAAATCGAAACCTTATTGAAACGATAACGATAAGCATATGTACAAATCGATAATCGATAAGCAATTATCGATAAGGGTCAAAATCGAATCGATAAATCGAATGCACACCCCTAAATACAATCTCCTGTAGACATTGCACGGGGCGTCCTATTTGATCGCCCATATTTAATTTATATACCTATATTTTTAAAATTATTTAACCTATCCCTAATTTTTACAACTTCAGGCGCCGCCTTCCTGATACTTGTGCAAAACTTCAGCTTATTTAGTGCTGAAATTTTTAGAAATGAACTAAATAACTTCAGCACTTCTGCTGAAGTTTTTGAAAAAGCTTTATTGCAAAACTAAACTTCAGCTTATTTAGTGCTGAATTTTTGCAAATGAACTAAATAACTTCAGCATCTTCTGTTGAAGTTTTTGAAAAAGCTTTATGACAAAATTAATTAATCCAGGACAAAACTTCAGCTTAGTTAGTGCTGAAGTTTTTACAAATGAACTAAATAACTTCAGCTTCAGCACTTTTGCTGAAGTTTTGGAAAAAGCTTTATA
>ML292722.1:0-30448 GCA_005239495.1 Nicotiana undulata | reverse complement strand
GCTGAAGTTTTTACAAATGAACTAAATAACTTCAGCACTTCTGCTGAAGTTTTTGAAAAAGCCTCGAATGCTGAAGTTTGTGTGGTTGCCTTTGCTACTTCAGGCCCGTATGCTTGAAGTTTATGCGAAAAGTGGGTACACTTGCACTTTTTTTTGCAAAGCGGGTATAAGTTAAAACGTGACACAAAAAGCGAGTACGGATGCAAATATCCCAATTTTCTTCACCCTCCAATTAAATATTATCTAACTAGTCTTAATGTACGCATGTTGTACATATACCTTGTTTCGATAAGTAATCTCTTTAAATCACATAAATAATATATTAAAAATTTTAGTTATAAAATAAGAGTTTAAGCACCTAAATTTGATGAATAAAATAATTGAACACCGTAAAATTAATTAGAATAATTTTGGTAATAACGAAAAAAATTCAAAGAATTATTTACACAATTGAGAAAGAATGAGAATAAAAGCTTTTAAGGATATATTCCATTCATGAAATTTAAAAATATTTTTTTAAATAAAGGAATATATATATTATATACTTTAAAATTTTGCTCAATTATTTTGTTCCAATATTATATATGCCCGAATTTTTTTTCTTTTTACTTTATAAATAAGATTTATTTATTCTATAGACAAGTCCATATTATAGACTAAACAGAGAAAAAAAAATCAAAATATTAAAAAATAAATGTTGATAATTTAGAGGGTAAAATATGTTACTGGCCGTCGAAAGTTTGAGAAAACTAGTTTAGTAACCTTCTGAGTGATATAAAAATAGTAACGTGACTTTTCTGTTAAAAACACATGATTTTATTAGGTAGTTTGTGAGTCATTATATAAGTAATAGACTCGTTACAAATGGGATGTAATCTATAAGTTGTAGGAGTTTATTGTTTTCTCTTTCACAAGTACAAATGTTGTTCCCTAATAAGTCAGAAGTGGTTAAGAAAAGAACTTAAAGTTAGTAATGTTAACTTCAAGTTAGATTTAATGACTAAAATCATAAAATTTATTTAATTAAAGTTAATTGTGCTTAGTCGATTAATACAAAGAACAAAACCAGAATATGGACTAGAATTGCTATTTTTCCTAATGTAAAAATATTATTCTCTCGTTGACTAAAAGCCAAGAATAATCAAAGAGGATGGATATGTGATGTTACTTGGAATGAAAAAACACGCAAGAGAAAAAGGGAAGAAGATGAGTTGCAGCATATTTGAGAAGAACAAGAAGACAACTATTGGTGCATATCACCACTTCGATTATTGTTAAAAAGAATAATGACGTGGGTTAGTCAGATGATTGGTTAGTGATAACTGTAGTTAATTATGTGAGTTACTTGTTAGTTAGTGGAAATTAGTAGTGTATAAGTATATGTGTACAACTCATAACAGACATAGTGGAAATGAGATTCTCGGATATTTTCTCTTTCTTCTCTGTTACACTCTTCTCTCTCGTTTTAGAAACTTTCATGGCTGCATCTCAACATGGTATCAGAGTTATGGCAGTAAATTGATCGCGCAATTCGTATTCTCTGTAGTCGCTAGGTTGAGATATGTTTTTCGTTCATTTTGATCGAACAATTCCGGACTCTCCGACGTCAATAATGGCGGAGATTAAAATTGGTCGTTCTCATCCTTTGTTTGTACATCCATCGGATACTCCCAACGGTGTTTCGATTCTGGTTCAGCTCCAGGGATCCAAGAATTCTGGGCTTTGGAGAAGGTCGATGAAAATTGCACTCCAAGCCAAGCAGAGCTAGGTTTTGTTGTCGGTGATTGTGTTAAGGAATCATTTCCTATTGTGTTGCATGAGTATTGGGAGACATGTAATGCAATTTTCCTATCTTGGATCATGAACACAATATCACCACATTTGTTGAGTGGAATTGTCTATGCTTCATGTAATGACCCGATCGGTCATTTTAAGATCTAGCTCGTCGTTCAACAGTTTGAGGTCATGAGCAGCTTCATTTCATGTGTTATGACTCGCAGGCATGGTCGGAGTTCAAATTCGGGAAGTTCATAGTCAAATTGGAAAGAAAATTCTCATTTCGGAAGCCTTAAGTGGAAGAATCGACTAAGATCAGAATTTGGAGTAAACGACCTCGGAATCAGGATTTGAAGGTTCTAGCAGTTTTGTATGATGATTTCGGGCTTGGGTGTATGTCCGGATCGGGTTTTGGATGACCCGAGAGCGTTTCGGCATATATTGTGGAAGTCATCATTTTTGAAGAAATTTTCTAAGTTTGGGTTGAAGTGCATTTCAGTGATATTGATATTTGTTTGGGATTCCGAGTCTAGGAGTAGCTTCGTATGGTGATTCTGGAATTGGAAGCGCGATCGAAAGTGAATTCGGATGTCCGTAGGTTATTTTGAAGTCATTTGGCTAACTAAAGATAGAAATTAGAAGGGTTTTGAGAAATCCGACAGGAAGTGAAATTTTTGATATCGGGGTCGGAATGCGATTCCGAAAGTTAGAGCAGGCCCGTAATGTTGAATGTGACTTGTGTGCAAAATTTGAGGTCAATCGGACGTGAATTGATAGGTTTCAGTGTCTGATGTAGAAGTTTGAAATTCCTAAATTCATAAAGATTGAATTGGAGAACAATTCGTATTTTCGATGTTATTTGATGTGATTTGAGGCCTTGAGCAAGTCCGCATTATGTTTTGGAACAGGTTGGTGTAATTGGACGGGGTCCTGGGGGCCTCGGGTGGATTTCCGGGTGGTTAACGGATCAAATTTGAAGTTTGAGAAAAGTTGAGGTTGTTGTCATCTGGTGTGACCGCACTTGTGAAAATTTTGAGATTTTTGAAGAAAAACCTAGAATTCGTAAATTTGGAATTTTGACCACGGATTTGAGCATGAAATTAAGAGTAAATTATATATTTGAGCTAGTAAAGTCATGAGTAATCCTTATCTTCGAAAAATTTGGGAATCCGGACACGTGGGCCCGAGGGCAATTTTTGTCAATTCTTCGAGCGGAGTTGGGATTTCATATAATTGAATGATTATGCATATTAAGGTATATTTGCATTCATTTGCCGTTATTTGGCTAGCTTTGGAGCATTTTGAAATTGATATGAGTCGTCGGAAGGGCTTGGAAGCCGGATTATGGAATTTCGGAGCGAAGTAAGTCTCCTTTCTAACCTTGTGGGGGGGAATTGTCCTCATAGGTGAACTAATTGAATATGTGCTACTATTTGCGGGGGGCTACGTACGTACGTATGAGGTGACGGGAGTCCGTGCATATCGACTATTATGCTTGTGTCTGGGTAGTCTAGGACCCACTAGCATGTCTTACTTGTTGTACTTGTGATCTTGCCAATGATATTAGACTGTTAATACTATCGAATTAGTAATTGATTACCTAAGAAAGTTAGAGTTTACTTTTATTAATCATTTAGAAAGAGAATTGATTCGTTCGTGGATAAATGTGTTCCTGATAAATTTATAATATTTAAACATTATTAAACTTGGCAAATGAATTTCCAGACAAAGATTCAAATACTATCTTCGTGTCCCTTAAAAGAGAATTTCACCACTTCCCTGAGTAACTGTTTTCCTGATAAAAATGTGGATTTATTGTGTGAATATGTGTATCTATGGGTACCTGAGTCGCATGTATGATTCGCGAGCAGGATAACCCTATTATTTATATATGATCGCGTCGCATGATCGATTCACGAGCGAGGAAAATAGATGCATCTATGGTTCGAGCCGTTCGACCCTTCGGCAGTGCACATTTTATTATTGTTGGTCCGCGTCGTTCGACCCTCGGCATTTCTTGCGCATTATAATTGATGCGTACTTTCTGTAATTATTACCTGCTTATTGGCCTGTGAATTATAAATTGTCAATTGAAATGGCGAAGATTTAAAGTGTTAAATGTGAAAGAAATTAATATTTCTTATACCTGATTTTATAAAATTGCTTATGATATTCATGCTTAGTGTCTCACTTGATTATGCTAATTGACCTCTAGCAAGTGTCACATTCGACCTCTCGTCACTACCTCTCTGAGGTTAGGCGGGATACTTACTGAGTACACGTTATTTTCGTACTCATGCTGCACTTGTTGTGCATTTTTATTGCACAAGTACTTTCACATCGATGTGGCTGACTTGGAGACTTAGACGAGTTGCATCACCCGGAGACGACCCGCAGACGGCAGAGTCTTCCTCTACGTATTGTATTTTTCGTTTTTAAATTCCTTGTCCAACTTGTATTTCGGACATGCATTGTTGTATCTGTATAAATTCTTAGAAGTTCGCTCATGCATCTGTGATACCGGGTTCTGGGATTTGTTATGGGATTTATTCACTATTTAAATTGCTAGAGGTTATTGTTTACTTAGTGGAAGTTTGATCATTACTATTTAAGAAAATAAAAAGGAATGATTTCAAAATATTATAATAAAGATTTCATTAATTATTAAGTGTTGGCTTGCCTGACCGTGGGGGCCGACGCCATCACGACCTTTATGAATTTTGGGTTGTGACACTTCAAATGCACATTTGGTTTAGAAGGACCTACAAAAGCAATTTGATAAGGTCAATCGTATGAGAATCTATCAATTGCATCGTGCAATTGCAACAATTTCACAAAGAACTGACTCTGTATCAGTTTATTTCACAAGATTGAAGGAACTTTGGGATAAATTTGATGCTATGGCTCCTACTCCTAGTTGTGGACGTGAGAAGTCAAAAGATTTTGTTGATCATCTTCACCAACAGAGATTACTTCAATTTTTAGGAGGAGCGAAAGACTCATATTCTCAAGTAAGGAGACAGATACTGATGAAGACCATTGAGCTTACGTTGAAGCAGGCCTATGCTATGATCATAGAGGATGAGACTAAGAGATCAAACTCAACACCCTTGCAGAGGGAAACGATATTACTGTTTTATGGACCGCTAAGATTCCACAACAAAAGCCCAAAAGAAACTACAATGACAGGAGCCATTACATTTTTCAGTGCGAGCATTGTAAGATGAAAGGACGCAACAAGAAAAATTACTACCAGTTCATTAGATATCCACCTGATTTTAGAGGGAGGAGAAAGCAAGAGGCTAATGATGTCAGCTATGGTGGATCTAATGTTGTGAGTTATAGTGGACCTAATATTGGGAGTCATGGAGAACCTAAGGAGACCAATTGTCACGCCCCAAAATAGATTGCGACGTGGCCGGCACCCGGTGCCTACCAACTTGTACCGAGAAAACCATTATTGCATAATACATATCCCAAATCATAATCGTGTAGCTCAATCCATTTAAGCAATTACAATATTATATGAGAAAAATAAGATAAACTTCATTAACAATAAAAGTTCATAAACTAGACACAAGTAAACATGTCATCCGCAATGCCGTATGAGTACCGATTCCCCTAAGATAATATAAACCCTCTACGGAGCCTCTATGACGATACGAATAAAGTAATAAAGTTACGTATCTTGTTCGCACTATACAAAAAATATACAACTGAAATTTGAGGTCCCACGAGTACTAAGGTGGGCCCATCAAAAGAGAGGAAACTGCAGGAAGTCTAGCTTGTGCGCTGACCGCCTTGCACTTGGCCGTCTGCTAAACCTGACACCATTTAAACAAACGATTCCTGAGTATTGAAATAATCAGATATGTGTCATAGCCACCACTAATGTTATAAAAGTTATACAAATTATTCTATATAACAAGGCAAAAGATAAATAATCTCGAATAAATTAAGGAAGATAAGGTACATAGAATCACAATAAAAGATGAAATTGCAAGAATAAAAATCTAAGTTTTATTCATTTAGACCTCTTTCATATGTCTAATATTGCATTAGTATCGTCCTCATTATCTAGTATCTCAATGTCAAGGGCACACATAGTGTTGGAATACATCGGGATGCCATCCACGAAGATTGTTGTACCATCCCCGAACAGTTAGGCCAATGTGTACAGTCAAGGATCCAAGAAGGTTGTCGCACCACTCCCCCACATCTAGACAAGGTATATTTTTTTATTCATCTTTTTTTTTCTTTTAATGACCATCAGCCGAAGTTTACTTTGTTATGTAGTACATCAAGGATCCAAGAAGGCTGCCGTACCGCTCCCGCACAGCTAGAGAAGACACACACATTTTTTTCCCTTTATTCATCTTCTCCAATACAAGAGTATGCCATGAAAGCATATCCCTAATGTTCAAGGAATATCATCCAACTATAATTTGAATCCAAGAGTTAATTTGATAATACACAAGTAGCTAGGAGCTCGACATACCTTTAAGTCGCTCTAAGTTAGCCAAATCTCGCCTCGACAGAGTTCAATCAACATAATATATCATATGGGTAGTGAGTTAATACTCAAAACATCCTAAAATCCCCAAATATTTTAACCCAAGATTGACCCATTTCAAGATTCACCCCAAATAAGAGTCCCTAGGTCCCCATATTCTTCAGATTAATTATAATATGTGGTCTATATCACTACTTATATATACTAAATACTTTCTCTTATATATATATACACCAAATAATTGTAAGGGACTAAGTTCCCACTCTAAGAATAATTAAGTCCCCATTGAACCCACCACCACTTATACTCATATTTCTTGTTATATGCTTCGTTAATCAACACTTATTCAATGCTTATAATTATAAAAATTACTGCTACAAAATAATTTAAGAACCTCTAACATGACTGCAATCTCGCTATTTTATTATTCTTCCGAGTTATACACCAAATAATTGTATCCATGTTCTAACCTTTTTTTTTCCATAACTCAACGAGACATCCTATACCCATTTGTGTCACTAAAATCATGTTATTAAGACAGTAATTAGCTTATTTAAACCCAAATATTCATTGGACTTTTCATTCCTTCCCACTCATGAACATTCGTCCAAACTTTAGCCATCCTCTATTCCAGAATTCCTATCTAGTTCCCTTGTCATTATCAAACACTTTAGGGCCTTAAAATTTGACTAACTCTCCAAATATATTTTTATGAAAAATTGGCAAAGTTTCCTTTGTCTCTAGGCCTATCCAAGAGAATTTCAACCTGTTAGTGAGCCACAAAATCACAATATTAATGTTCCACACGGCACCACATATCAAAACTATATCACAAATGCCTCCACGGGCCTTATATGCCTCAAATACCTCTAAATATCCACTCCCAACATCAATAAGATAAAACCTATTACAATTAGATAAATCTAGCTACTGCACCACATAAATCAATTACATCATTAAATAAATCGAACTCGTAAGCAAGATAATCAAAACAACCTACTCGCTCCATGGAATAAAACATGATACCCCTTAAACTTGAAATTCGAGAAAGTATCCATACATGTAGATGCAAACAAGTGTGGGTAGCGAATTCTCATATCCTCCTCGGCCTCCCAAGTGGCCTCCTTGACGTTATGATTACGCCATAGCACTTTGACTGAAGCTATATCTTTAGTCCTCAACCTACGGACTTGCCTATCAAGAATTTCAACTGGTTCTTCTTCGCAAGTTAAACCTTCATTGATTTCTACTACCTCTGGGGAGATAATGTAAACGGGGTCGGGCTTGTATCCCCGTAGCATCGATACATGGAAAACAGGATGAATCGAACTCATTGATGCAGGTAGATCAAGCATGTAGGATACTCCCCCTATCTTTTTCAGGATTTGATATGGGCCAATGAATCTAGGACTTAATTTGCCTTTCTTCCCAAATCTCATAACACCTTTCATTGGCGACACTTTCAAGAAAACTTGGTCGCCCTCTTTGAACTCCAACGCACGTCGTCGCTTATCGGTGTAGCATTTTTGTCGGCTTTGAGCAGTCCTAAGCCGCTCCTGAATCAAACTCAATCATCTCTAGCTCGATAAGATCTGTCGTAGTGTCTTGATCTTGAAATAAAATCCTACAACCCTTATAGACACGGGAAGCAATAACAGAATCCCCAACAAGAGTAGAAACGGAAAATGGCTCAAGTAAGTGTTAAAGTTCTATCTCAAAGTCCAAAGCAAAGTACAGAGTGACATAGGAAAATATGGATCCGGGATCAATAAGAACATAAGCATCAAGTGCGCAAATAGTAAGTATACATGTCACGATGGCATTGCTCTCCTCCGCATCGGCTCTAGGAACTAGTCTGTAAAGTTGGGGTTGCCAACCTGAAGTAGAAGCAACACTCCCGCTTGAAACTCGTCCTGTCTGGGTAGTTGCGCCCCGAACTAGGGGATGTGCAACCATAGTAGATGTAGATCTACCCTGATGTATTGGAGGACTACCCATCTCCCTCTGCAACTTGCGACAATATCTCTGAACATGACCTATGATGCCACAATAATGACAAGTGTGATTCTCTCTACGGCACTGGCCCCCAATGAACCTTTCCACAACTGCCATAAGCTCTGTGAAGATTGTTCCTGGGTAGTAGTACTCTGAGCTAGCATAGAATGGCCTCTCTGACTCCGGCTCTGACTTTGTTCTTTCCTTCCAAAAGGATCACTGCCAACATACGGTACCATAGACTGAGTTGGGCCTGTTATCCCTCTACTATTGTTCCCACCAAAAGAACCACCATAACTACCCGTCGTACGAGCCTTCATGTTCAGATTCCAATCTGCCTTCTTTTGTTTGTTCCATAGTTTCAACCTCTCAGCGTGGCTAACAACGGAAGAGAAAGAACATGGGTGCATAGTAGTGGCATATGCATGTGATTTGATATGAGGTCCTAACCCATCAACAAACCTCCGAACTCGAGCAACATCTTAGAATCATGTGGGTAGCATACTTTGACAAGCGAGTGAACTCATTACTGTACTCTCTGACAGTCATATACCCTTGGTTTAACTGTTCAAACTGAGTGGCAAGGGCATACTTATCTGCATCAGAAAAGAATTGTTCCATGAATCCCTTGGAGAACTCCTTCCATGTAGAAAGAGGAGCATTCCCTCCTCGCTCCCTGACCTATGTCTCATACCGGGTGTAGGCCACACCTTTCAGCTGATAAGAAGCAAATTCAACTGATTCCTCGTCAATGGCATTCATCACCCTCAAAGCATTTTCGGTCTCATCCAAGTAATCAAGAAGGTCATCATTGGGTCTAGTCCCATGGAAAACCGGAGGGAAGAGCTTCAAGTATTTGTCGATTTGTGAACTCGGATCATTGTAGCGTCCCCTTTTTGCCCTCTCCTTTCGGATCGGTCAGAGTTTTTGACATTATTGGGACAACTCGCTTCCTTTTGGGAAAGGGGTATTAAGGAATAAAAGAGTCGCCACCTAACGAATTAAGGTGTGTTAGGGAACCTACTAAGGGTCATTACAACATTAATTGGATAACCAGAGATTGGGTAAGGGCTTGAAATTACTTCGAGGGGAAAGTTTTAGGCACCCCTCAAAGTCCACAATTGTGGTTCCCGACCAAACAAGCTTTGTGAATTTTGAGACAAGTAACACATAAGCATTGAAAACACATAGGTAGAAAAGGGTTTTGAAAGGTTCGCAGTCTAAGCACACATATGTGCTAAAGTTTAAAAGATTTGAAGTCTAAACACATGTAGAGGGTTCTTTAAAAGATTTATAGCCTGCATATATATAGAAGGAATGAGGGGGTCCTAAGTTGTTTATCCTATAGGATCAAATCGGTACAATGCCCGGTAATCACTCCTTAGAAGAGGGGATACACGTGGCATTAGCTCACCGGTCATCATATCCATATCTACCCTTTCCCCACCCCTTAGCGGTTATTTAAGAGAGTTTTATTTTAATGACCTCTATTGCATGTTGTTACCCGTCCCTTCTTATGGTCCCAGAGGAATTTAGGACCTCTACCTATGGGCAGTTCTAGACAAACCCTTAAGGTTAAAAGGAGAAAATACTAAGGCGACATGCAAGAACAAATATGACTTTAGAAGATAAAACAGAAAAGAAGCAGATAAGAGGCTCAGCTTTACCTCCACATGTAATGCACATAAACATCACGACTAAAACACAAACAAGGGAAGTATTAATAAACATGATCCTAAGACATGATGTCTAGGTGAGTATCAGAACACAAGAGATATGCAGATTTGATTTATAACTTCATAAGCAAGGCCCTTATCGGTTTGCCTACTGATTTTAAACCTGTTAAGCATTAAGCAATGAATACAAAAGAGGCAGTTTCAAGTTTTTTTAAAGGTTGATTACCTAAGGCTTGCCTAGGCGTGGAGGTAATACACAATAGTTACCAGTATCATTAATGCAGTTTAAAAATTGTTACACCTACAACATGCAATTCTAGGTGTTGCAGCATATACAGAGATTATGACTAATTTTTACTTAAACGGGGTAAATCAAATGTGAGGATGTTTTATACCCTTTCTCATGCATCAATAATTTAATTAAGTATGACTGAGCGAGTATGAATGAAATCCTAAACAGGGTATCTAGTATGCACATACAAAAAAAAATATGGAATGATCTATATGCAGAATTCCTAAGCAGGGTATAAAAATGCAGAATGATTCATATGCAGAATTCCTAAGAAGGATTTCTAAATGCATAACATGATTTCAAGATATGCAGTTTCCTAAAGCATGACTTTAAATGCACAACAGATTACAACATTGTTAAGCATGATTTCAAAAATGTGCAGAAGTAACAATTCTTACGTTAATGCCATTTATTATCCTAGAAACAGGATTTCTAAATGATAATAGGAATGTCAAAATGAGATGCTGAAACAGTATACATGAAACCAAATAGCATGGTATCTAATGCATGATATGCTTTGCATGTACTGGTCCTAAACATGAATTCTAACGCACATACAAACAAAAGTGTAAACCTAAAGCATGTTCTCTACCCATTGATATAGATACCCTATATGTCTGCCCTCCCCTTTTCACTATCCATCCCCAATGTTCGTTTACAACAATTATTACAAACCAATATTGAATGAATTACATAAATAAATAAAGAAAAATAAGAAGTTACATTATAGGGAGCCTAAAAATAGGCCCAGATTTCCAGAACCTCAAATGCTCAGATGTTTCATAGCTTTTCTCATTTCGGGTGTGTCAGAGTTCCCTAAGGACCTCAAGGGATCCCGGGCAGTGCTCACACCCAGATTTCACAACCATAATTGAGTAAGTGCAGTGTGGAAGAGCCAACTCTAATGTATCAGAGTTCAGAGGGATCTCATAGGGATCTCTAAGCAGTAACACATTAGAGGGGCAGAACTTAAGGACCTAAGAATAGAGTGAGAGTGCTTGGAATAGTTTTGAAAAGGTTTTAGTAGGGAAACAGTTTGAAAAAAAGACTTGTTTGAAATAACTTTGTAAAATAAGAGAGAGTTGTTTTAGTAAAACAACTTTGAGAAGAGTATGGTAATTAAAAAACAATAGACCAACCTCAGAACCAAAACAGGTTCAGCATCACACATAGAACAAACCTTCACACAGGGGTGATGGGGAGATGGGGACACATAGAGCACATAATGGTAAACACATAACAGGCAGAGGTGCACATGGCTACAGAATCAGAAGTATTCCAGGAGGGGTTCATGGGATTAGGGTACAACATGAACTTCAAAATCAACACAGAACCAAATAACTTAAGGTACAAATTGTTTTGACAAAGAAAAGGTTCATGCTAATGCCAGTCAAACATGAAATGGAACAGAGTCACATTGAGACACACTATAGAAAAGGGGGATAGCATGTTGATCCTAAGGGGGGGGGGGGGGAAACATATTCAGAAGCATGTTGATAAAGCTGTAAAGTAGACATATTAGTTACAGGTTGAACAAAAAAACCACATATAGAAACATATTAGAAACATGATAAACTGAAGTAGTAAAAGAAGCATATTGGTTTGGGACTTGAATTGAAATCAAAACATACCAGTAAAGAAGACAGTAAACACAAAGGTGGAAGACATGAGAGCACAATAGTTAGCCTTGGCTTGCAACCGGCTAACTCAGAATAATAGTAAGTAACACAGAAAGAGAGCAAAAAGTTTTAGTGTGAGAGAGAGAACTTTTTTGAACCAAAGTGTTCGTGTCTTGTGTTAATGAAAGAGAAATGCATATATAGTTTGAAAACAGGTAGCAAATAAGGTAAAAAATCAAAGTTATGCAGGGATTGGGGAATTAAGTATCAATTAGTGTAAGTAATCCCTTTAATTAGGGAGTCAACTTCGAACGCTAATAGAGGTAATAAATATGGAAAGATGTCATATGTGACTGGAATATAACACATAAGGAAACAATTTCAGCACATAGAAGTATAAGACATGTAATAGAGGTTAGGTTCAGAATATTCTAATTAGGAAAAGTGCCTAAGAATCAGTTTGACAGCATAATCGACCACAAAACAAGGCAAGAGAATATTTTAGAGGTTGAAATCAGTAAAGAATATAGGATACCAATCACATGGATTCCAATATAATGCAATATTAACTAAAGGAAATCACCACAAACGAACGGAATAAACACATAATAAGCAAGTAGAGGTAAAAATCAGAACCATAATAAGCACATATAGGGTAAAAATCACACAAAATCAGGGATTCACGTAGAACATAGTAAATGATTAAAGGAATTAACAGAACGAACATGATATAATCGGAAGAAGCAAAGAATCAGAAACCCTAATGATCATAGTAGCAAAAATTCACATAGAATCACAGATTCAGCTAAAAATAGTAACAATTAGAAGGATTAACAGAACAAGCACAATATAAGCGGAAGAAGCCAAAAATCAGGAACCCTAGTGAGGTAAAAATCACAAAAGCACAGAATGTTCATGAGAAGCAAGCACACATGCGGATTAAATGAACATATTATCAAAGGCAATCTCAAAATTAGGGATTTTAATATGATAAATCATGTAAAAAGGAAAACATAAGTAAATCGTCAAAACATAGTATAAATCACAAACAAAAATCAGAAGAAGAATCGTTTTTTGAAAGGGGTTAAGAACCCTAGTTTGAAAACAAAGAGGCGTTTTATAAAAATTGGAGAAATATTTAAGGAAAACAACAAAATAAATCAGGATATACTCAGATTTGTTACAGATCTGAGAGATCAAGAGATGAGTGAGGGTTTCAGAGAGAGATAACCCAAAGGTGAGAGAATCGGCTTAGAAACCATAGGTTTTAGCTGGGGATGTAAGGATCTTACTCGGACAGGCCAAGGGTGGCCTGAGAACAGTCATGAAAAGGCCATGGGGTGAGTTGAACCGCCTCTGGTTCCTTTGAGGACCTTAAGGTAGCAGTAATCTGGCGTGTGAGGGAGCCCTGGGGCTGGGGATAGTGGTGGAGCCACCATAGTTATCGGCGAGTCGACGACCGGTGAGAGAGCTTAGGTTTAGCAGAGGGAACTTGAGAGAGATGTAACGGCGGAGTGAAAGAGAGAAAAATGAGAGGGGAAGGGGGGTAGTCTTTAGGGTTTAATTTAGGTAAGGGCCAATCTGGTCCATTGATTAAAATTAATCAACGGTCCAGATTAAATGATGATTGGGTCGGGTAGGATAGTGTATTGGGCCCGAGGTATTTGGGCTAATTTAATTGGGGTTGGGGTCAGGTCTTAATTAGGCTAAAATTGAAATAAGTTAGGTCATTTTTTAAATATCCAATTAAATTATTAAAAATAATTTATAAAACAACTAATAATTGTAAAAAAATGAATTTTATGCATAGATAATAGTTTTAAAATGCTTATTTAGCATTTAAAAATACAAAATGATTAATTCCTGGTAAAAATAGCATAGAATCATATGATTGGGCTATAATTGCAAAATTATTGTAATTATAGCCAAAAGATGCCAATTTGGCTAATTATAAAACAATTTGGTCTTAATAAGACCAAAACTAATAAATTAAATCAAGAAAATGTTTTGAAACTATTTGTGATGCAATTTTGTGATCATTTATTGGGGGGGGGGGGGGGAGGGGATGCTGAATAAATCAATAAAAATATAGGAAAATTGTGATGACCCAAAAGGTCGTCCAGTGTATTTCTAGTTAATTTTGTGTTCTGAGGTCATAAAAACCTCCTTCTATCTCACCTCGATTTGTGTGCGCAGCCCGGGCATGTAGCCGGGAAGCCTTTATGTGAAAACTAAGGAAAATAATAATTTTGTGTTGAAATTTGCATTAAGTTGACTTTGGTCAACATTTTTGATAAACGAACCCGGACCCGTGATTTGACAGTCCCGGAGGGTCCTTAGAAAAATATGGGACTTGGGCGTATTCCCGAAATCGAATTCCGAGGTCCCAAGTCCCAGAAATGAATTTTTGAAAGAAATTATTTTCTGAAATTAAAGTTTAAGTATATGTGAAACCTGTGGTATCGGGCCCGTAATTTGGTTCTGGAGCCCGGTATAGGTTCGATATAATATTTATGTCATGTCTATAAAATTTGGTAAGAAACGGAAGTCATTTGACGTGATTCGAACCCATAAATGCAAAGTTTGATGTTTAAGAAGTTTTGGAAATTTTCATTGATTTTGGGGTTAAATTCGTTATTTATAATGTTATTTTGGTGATTTGATGGAACGAATAAGTCCGTAGGATATTTTTGAGGTTGTGTGCATATTTTGTTTGAGCCCCGAGGGCTCGGGTGAGTTTTGGATAGGCGTCGGGGGTGATTTTTAGGCTTAAAATCTGGTGTTTGCATAGTTTTCTGGTGTCCAGGTCTTTGACCTTCGCGTTTGCGGTGCAAGTCACGCGAACGCAATGCACAGGTTGGGATGGGGGCAAGTTAAGCCTACGCGAATGCGAAGGGCCTCACGCGAACGCGTAGCACAAAGGGGACCTGGGGGAGGGTAGTTCTGGGACTCTACGCGAACACGTTCTCAGAATCGTGAACGCGTAGGGTAATTGGGGGTTGGGTGGTCATAACACTACGCGAACGCGGCTTGAAGATCGCGAACGCGTAGGCCTGGAAAGCTAGGCCATCGCAAACGCGGCCAAAGGCCTGCGAACACGATGCACCTTTTCGCCCAGTTATTCTTTTTGGTCAAAAACAGAACTCATTACGGGATTAGACCCAAATTTCACAACTTCTTCTTCTTCACTTCACCTTAGGCGATTTTTGGAAGAAAACGTCACCACAACTTCATAGGTATGTAATCTTAGACTCATTTCCTTCAATATTTATCAACACCCATTAGATTTCTAGGCCTAAAATCATGATTTTAAGGGTAGGAATTAGGGATTTGGGTAGATTTAGGGATTTTTTTATTAATTGGGAATTAGACATCGTTTTGGGGTCGTATTTCAAAACTAATTACATATTCGTGCTCGTGGGTGAATGGGTGATCGGGTTTTGGTCCGAACCTCGTGTTTTGACCAAGCGGGCCCGAAGTCGAATTTTGGATTTTTGGAAAGAATGTTAGAAAAGCTATAATTAAGCATTGGAATTGAATTATTTAGCGTTTATTGATATTATTCAGTCAATTATGTCTAGATACAATTGATTTGGAGTCGAGTTCAAAAGGAAAAGCGGTGATTGAGGCGTGATTTTGGTCGTGGAAGTCGAGGTAAGTGTTTGGCCTAGCCTTAGCTTGAGGGAATAGGTGTCGAGTCTTATTTGCTATGTTCTTATTCCATGTTCAACGTATATGTGAGGTGAAGAGTACCTATATGTTGTGTCAAGCATGCCCGTGAGTCGGAATATTATGAATTACGTGATTTTCATTGATATTTATTGTGTTATAGCTTGAGTTTCACTTTGGTGGTTGTTCAATTGATGGAAGTTCTTGGTTGTGAATACTATTGAGTATTTGTTTCGGTTGAGAAATACTTTGTTAAGTTATGTACTTGAGTGAGATTGGTTATAGATATGTCCCTTGCCGGGACACTGATATTTCTTTTGTTGTTCCCTTGCCGGGATGTTGTGATTTATTGTTATGGTTCATGTTGTTGATTTCTTCCTTGCCAAATTGTTGTTCTTTATATTTTTTGGGTGAGGAAGAGTGTAAAGCACGAAGGGTGATGCCGTGTATTATTCATTGTGACGATGAGAGTGTAAAAGCACGAAGGGTGAGGCCGTGCCATGTTATGATATTAAAAGCACGAAGGATAATGTTTTGCCATGTTATGATATTAAAAGCACGAAGGGTCATGCCGTGTTGTTTCCATTTATTTATTGTGAGGACGAGAGTAAAAGCACGAAGGGTGATGCCGTGCACTTGTTTTGGTGAGGATGAGAGTAAAATCACGAAGGGTGATGTCGTGAACTTGTTTGCTCTGTGTTGTTATTTCATGTTGTTATCTTTATATTCAAATTGTTGCCTTGTTCCGTTATTTAGGTTAATTGTTATCTCTTTTCCCCAGCATGCCCCCCCTTTTCTTGTACTCAATTGTTCACTCTTGTTGTTGTTATTTCTTTCATATGTTATTAAATTGCACATGTTGTATTATTTGTCGTGTCCTAGCCTCGTCACTACTTCGTCGAGGTTAGGCTCGGCACTTACTCAGTACATGGGGTATGTTGTACTGATACTACACCTGCACATTTTTTGTTGTGCAGATCCCGGTACAGGACCCTGTGGACATTGAGCTAGGAGGCTTCCTTCAGTCCACCCAGAGACACCGAGGTAGTCCTGCAGGCGTCTGCAGGCCTTGGCGTCCCTTTCCACTTCTTTATTTCTATTTTTTAGTATTTCAGAAACAGATGTATTCACTTCTTTCAGACCCTTACATGTATTATTCGCAGATAGTCTGTGACATTGTGATTCCAAAGATCTGGGTTTTGGTTATTTTGAAAATTTGTAAAAGCAGTGAATTGAATTATGTACTTATAGCCTGTTTCCATTTTTATGCTTTTATTTATGAAAAGGTCGTATTTCACTTATTTTTATTTAATAATAAAGGATTATAATAAACTGAGAATACATTTGTCTAGCGGGTTCAACGTTAGACGCCATCACGGATCCGACGGTGGGAAATTCGGGTCGTGACCAAAATATCAATTGCTATTAATGCATGATTTTGAAGATATATATGCAATTTAAATTATTTTTTAGGAAAAATTATGTATCAACAATCATAAGTATGTACTGGAGCTTCAGTACCACTCTGTGTTTGTGCCGCTACCAAAGTAGTGAGTAATTGGATGACCTGAAGGAGGGACGGAGTGTCATGAACCACAGGGGATGGAATGTCAGGTGCATCTGGAATAGGTGGAGATGCATTCTCTCCTACTCTCTCGGCTCTCGGGTTACTAGGGGGACGACCCCGCCCCCTTGGAGCTACCGGTACCCCACTGGAAGCCTCATTAGGAACAACCCCATCATGATTAGCAGGTGCACTTTGAGTCACGGACGCGCGAGTTCGAACCATATTGCCTGCATGTCATAACAATACGTGTGTTAGGACACGCCTTAAAGTTAAGCTCTAGTTGCACGATCTAGAATGAAGAAGGAATGTGAAACTTTCTATAATGTCTATAAACTCTAAGATATACGAGTGGTCGACAACACACGCATAAGTTAGACTCTACAAGATACGGTTCCATATACTCCCCAGGACACATTAAACCGAGGGCTCTGATACCATGTTTGTCACGCCCCAAAATAGATTGCGACCTGGACGGCACCCAGTACCTACCGACTTGCATCGAGCGAACCATTATTGCATAATACATACCCCAATTCATAATCGCGCACCTCAATCCATTTAACTAATTAAAATATCATATGAGAGAAATAAGATAAACTTCATTGACAATAAAAGTTCATCAAATGAGAACATAAACTACACATAAGTAAACTTGTCATTCACAATGCCATATGAGTACTCATTCCCCTAAGATAATATAAACCATCTATGGAGCCTCTATGATGCTACGAATAAAGTAATAAAGTTACGAAGCTTGTCTACACTATACAAAAAATATACAACTGAAATATTGTGGTCTCACGAGTACTAAGGTGGGCTCACTAAAAGAGAGGAAGCTGCAGGAACTCCAGCCTGTGCGCTGACTGCCTTGCACTCGACCGTCTGCTAAACCTGACACCATTTAAATAAACGATGTCTAAGTATTAAAATACTCAGATATGTGTCATTGCCGCCACTAATGTTGGTATAAGAGTTATACAAAATTATTCCATATAACAAGGCAAAAGATAAATAATCTCGAATAATTTAAGGAAGATAAGGTACACATAATCACAATAAAGGATGCGTTTGCAAGAATAAGAATATAAAGTTTTATTCATTTAGACCTCTTTCATATGTCCAATATCTCATTAGTATGGTCCTCGTTATCTATTATCTCAATGTCAAGGGCACACATAGTGCTGGAATACATCAGGATGCCATCCACGAAGACTGTCGTACCATCCCCGAACAGTTAGGCCAATGTGTACAGTCAAGGATCCAAGAAGGTTGTCGTACCATTCCTGCACAGCTAGACAAGGCATATATTTTTTTTATTCATCTTTTTTTCTTTTAATGGCCACCAACCGAAGGTTACTTCTTTATGTAATACACAAGAATCCCAGAAGGTTGTCGTACCGCTCCCGCACAGCTATACAAGACACACACATTGTTTCCCCTTTATTCATCTTCTCCAAAACAAGAGTAGGCCATGAAAGCCTATCCCTAATGTACACAAAATATCACCCAACTATAATTCGACGCCAAGAGTTAATTTGATAATATACAAGTAACTAGGAGCTCAACATACCTTGAACTCGCTCTAAGTTAGCTAAAGCTCGCCTCGATAGAGTTTAGTCTACATAATATATCATATATGGGTATTGAGTTAATACTCAAAACATCCTAAAATCCCCAAATATTTTGACCCAAGATTGACCTATTTCAAGATTCACCCCAAACAAGAGTCCCTAGGTCCCCAAATTCTTCAAATTAATTCTTATATGTGGTCTATATCACAACCTATATATACTAAATGCTTTCTCTTAAATATCAACATATTATTATTACTTTTATATATATATATATATTAGAGGGAGCTCATGGATACCTTACAGAGAAACTAGAGATGATTCTCAATCTCTTGTTGTTGCTACTACTTGATCCTTAAGAACTTGATCGATTGTAAAACTTCCACTCTACCAAAGCCCCTCCTTCGAATTTCTAGTAGCTAAAAGGGCATAATGCCTATCCTAGAGTCAAGGAGAAGCCAAAAGAAGGTCTTGGTTCTCTTTCCCTTATTTTATATTTATGTAAGTTGTACCCTTCTTTCTTTTTAGATTTCCAATGAGTTTAAATATTAATATAATAACTAGATATAATTTACATAAGACATGTTGTATGCTTCCAAAATTTTCAGCAGTGGTCACGTGAAGGACTAAGTTCCCACTCTAAGAATAATTAAGTCCCCATTGAGCCCACCACCACTTACACTCATATTCCTTGTTATATGCTTCATTAATCAACACTTGCGCAATGCTTATAATCATAAATACTGCTGCTACAAATTAATTTAAGAACCTCGAACATGACTGCGATCTCGCTATTTTATTATTCTTCCGAGTTATACACCAAATAATTGTATCCATGTTCTAACCATATTTTTTATAACTAAATGTGACATCCTATACTCATTTATGTCACAAAAATCATGTTATTAAGGTAGTAATTAGCTTATTTAAAGCCAAAGATTCATTGGACTTTACACCAATTGTTTCGATGGATCTAAAGATATATCTGGTTCTATAGCAGCTTGCTCTACTCAACATCAAGAACACACTCACTTTGATACTTACAATCTGACTACAAGAGGAATAAACTGTAGAAATGGAGAACATCATACTGGGCAGACTGCAGGAATAGAAGGAGCAGGACCTATGTCTTTCACACCAGAACAATGGAATCAGTTACTCATAATGCTAACCAAAGATAATACCTTAGACTCAACATCAAACATGGCAGGTATCATCAGATCATTTATGGCCACTTGTATTAATCCTGAATGGATAGTTGATACATGAGCCATTGATCACACGATTTCTAGTTCAAAGATGATGTCTGAAATGAATACCTCTAATAGGGAGTCAGATGTAGTTACACTTGCCAAATGGATATCAGCTTCCTATAGCTCATGTTGGTAAAAGTAAACTGAACCAAGGGGAAATCTCAGGAGTTCTTTCTGTACCTGATTTTAAATACAATTTTCTTTTTGTATCTAAACTTACTAGAGAATTGAATTGATGTATGGCATTATTTCCTGATTTTGTCTCATCCAGGACCTTCACACTGGGAAGGTGAAGGGGACTGGTAGACTTCTCAATGAACTCTACTATTGGGATCACAATCATATCAATAAAATGGCTCACTCAGTAGTATTACATGTGGATGAGGAGACTTGGCACAGAACACTAGGACATGTCCCTCACAAAATATTACAGCAAATGCTAGTACAACGATATAATAAAACTAGCAGTAGCCCATGCTCAATTTGCCCTCTAGCCAAACAGACTAGGCTACCATTTCCACAGAGCACAAGTAGAGCTACATGTTCTTTTGACTTAGTACATGGTGATGTTTGGGGACCTTATATAGTTCCCACTTATGATGGCAATAAATACTTCTTAACTCTAGTGGATGATCATAATAGATTAGTTTGGATTTTTCTGTTAAAGCTCAAAAGTGATGTCTCAATTGTAATGAAGGATTTTCTGACTTTAATAAAAACTCGGTTTAATGGAACTGTCAAAGTATTCAAGAGTGGCAGTGGTACAGAGTTTTTGAATACTCATTGCCATGATATTTTTAGCTCAGCATGGATCATCCACCAAAGTTCTCGTGTTCATGCACCCCAACAAAATTGGATGGTAGAAAGGAAACATAGGCAAATATTAGAAGTTTCCAGGTCAATCAGATTCAAGGAAGCATTCCCTTAAGGTTCTGGGACTTTGTGTACAAAGTGTTGTGTATACTAGTAACAGGATCCCTTCTACTGCACTATCAGGAAAGTCTCCATTTAAAGTGTTATGTGGTAGGAAACCTAACCTTCAACACCTATGGGTCCTTGGATACTTATGTTATGCAACTAGAACAGGTGCCAACAAAGGCAAGTTTGCTGCTAGAGTAGAAAAGACAATACACCTGGGGCTTTCCTCTACTCAGAAATGCTACAAACTCTATAGCTTGACTAACCATATTATGTTTGCTAGAAGGGATGTTGTGTTCTGGAAGAACGTATTTCTTTTTAGCTCTCCTGTTGCAAAGAGAACATTTGCACTACTACAAAAAGGGGCTTTAGTGGCAATTAAAAATGCCTTTAGCGGCAACAATAATTGTCGCTACAAGCTTTATCGGCCATTGGTCTTTAGGCAAAAATGTGGGGGTCGTCAAAGCCTTTAGTTTCCGTTCTAACAAAAGCTGGTAAAATGTATGGTTTATGGCCGCTAAAAACCATTAGTTTTAACGGCAATTATTTGCGATAATTTTTTTGGCTGTTGAAGCCAATGTATAACGGCTAACTATGCTCTTTTACCGCTCATTTTTATAGCCGGTAACTTTGATTAAACTGCCACTAAAAGTCAGTAGTTTTAACGGCAATTATTTGTGGCAATTAGAATGGCTACAATATCAATTGTAAAAATATCTTAATTTATCCCTTTATCCACCTTTTTATGGCCAGATAATTTAATTAAATGGTCGCTAAAAGTCACAAGCTTTAACGTTAATTATTTAGCAATCATTAACAATGATTACTGCATTCGTCTAGAAAATATTACTAGTAAATCAAACGAAATTGTTAGTAAAGAGAGCCTCTTGGTGGCAAAGAAGTTTGACACTAAAAATATAATACTACTATCTCATAAAATAACTTACTAAAACTGAAACAAACAAGAGAAAGGAGTAAACCAAAATATTAATGTCACAAATTAAAAGAAAAAATTATATTATTCGTTCTAATATAATCAATCCTTATCCTATCGATAATGAATTCAAATAATTTTCACAACTCTTCATCATATTGAAATTTTCCGTATGTGAAATTTTCGAACATCAGAATGTATGTCCTGAAATAATAAAAATAAATGTGTCAAAATATAAAATGTAATGTATAAAAATATTGCATGTAGTGTGAATAATCTGACATTACAAGCAAAAATCATTCAGTAACAAGAAATCTTATTTTTTTATATGGTCTCACAATTATGTTGTCTTAATCTCATACGAACGACTGGACTGTAAAAGGACATGGAGATAGAACAACTAAGAAGTCATTGAGATAATCAAAGGAAGAATTGACAACAAAATGCAATGATATACATATTACTTTCTTTTAGTTGTCGATTTTTTTTATTGAGCCTTCATATTTTCTTGCTCAAGATCCATGTTGTTTCCTCAACCACCATCAAGTAGACCTTTTCTAAACAGACCCCTCTATCCGATATGGGGGAATGTTTTGACTGGTATCTTTTTCGATGAGCAAACTGTTACATTTTCTAAAATGAAACTAACTACTCTGGCAAAAGAGATGGTGATCACAAGTAAAACCATCTAAGCTTAATTATCATTATTGTGAATGAGCTAAGATTTCCTTTAAATTATTCAACTAAAGTTACCAGTGATTAACCTTAGCATATTCGTACAAATAAACAGAAGTGACAAGATGCAGCACTCAGACAGACTCATAATCTTGTAGAATTAACTACAAGTGAATATTACGAGTTAAGAAGAATATTCACATAACATGGCACATAAAATGAAGAAATATCGAAAAATAATTAGGAGATGTACCCAACTAGTAATTGTCACATAGCTATGTATCTAAGGAGGAGAAGTATATAAAAATATCAAATTAACTCAACAAACTGATGGTCGTGGGAGAATCAACGTCAGCAATAATTATTGCAGATCAACATAAGGATAGAGGTCTTATACGTGCATTTAATTTGTTTGAAGAATACTCGATAGTCGATAAGAAGAAAATTAAGTAGCTTGATGCAATACTCTATTATCAAGATGAAGGTTCTAGCGAAGGTTGGAAGGACCTTTTAGTGTGGAACCTTTAAGTTTGCTAATTGAGTTCTCAGTTAGGTATATTTCTACCTTACATTCGGAAAAGATTTACAACAAGCTTGATATTCAAAGAGATTGGAAAGAGCTTCAAAATCTGCTTTCGTTATCTGAGTTATCCAAAAGTAGTGCATGTTTGGAGAATTCATTACGAGTGCAGGTAATATTTTTGGAGAGTCCAAGTATACAGATTTCAATAGACTGTTATATATATATAAGACAATTTAAGCTTTTTTCCTCGGGTTCCCTAAGCAAAGGATCTAGAACTTGCTGATGAATTGTGTAAATTAAATTCAAAACTATGGTCGAAACTATGCCCCTTTAAACTGAGAGCCATAAACTATATCAAAATGGAGAGTAGTATAATGCATCCAACTCTATGATGTCAAACTGTATTTAATTAAGTACCCACATATTAAGTTTTCTTGTTTTGTTAGATAAGATGTCAAAGCAAGGCTTAAGTTTTACAGTAGTAAAATAATGCAGAACTCAACCTCTAATGAATTTAAGATTCACTCTCATTTATATGAAAAGAAAAATGTATAAACTACTGCATATAAAAAAATCCTATTTAGAATATTAGAACCTTGCAACAGAGAAAGCAACAACTAGATTTGGAAAAAGGGGGAGCAGCAAATAATTAACCTTAAAGTAATCTAAGTAAAGAGAAGTTAATGAAAGTCCATTTTCAACTCAAAGAAACACTAACAAGCATATTTGCATGAAATTAATTTACACTCCAACTTAAGGTAGATTTTTATTAGAAGTTCTTACACTTTATGTAACATATAGCTATGCAGCGCACGCGCGCACTCTCTCTCACACACAAATATATATATATATATATATATATATATATATATATACATTAAATGCATTCGGATTCTGGTGCATTAATGTCGTTATATTCTTCTTATATACATTTAATAGTAAAAGTAACTCAATTGCATGCCAGAACAACTTTAATTGTCAAACTTGATGAATGGCACTTGACACATCTTTTATGATCTAAACTACTGCACACAAAGACGATCATTTGATCTCTTTTATGTTTGAATTGGAAAATATGCGTATATAACTCATTAAGTGCCAAGATTCAGCATTATAGAGTATGGAAAATAACCAAATATAAATAAAATCAAACTAGACATTTATATCTTTCGCTATTTTAAAGGGTAGACAGAGTTATCTTAAAAATTCTGGCCTAAAAAGTAATAGGCATTAAAAAGGGCAGTCTAGTGCACTAAGCTCTTACTATACGCGAGGTCCGGGGAAGTGTTAGACTACACGGGCCTATTGTACGCAACCTTATCTTGAATTTCTACAAGAGATTATTTTCACGACAATAGGTTTACCAGTTACACTAAGGCTCCCTAAAAAGTAATAGGCATTGCAAGTGGAAAAACAACAATTGGAGGAAATGACACCAAATTTAGTTTAGTTCAATTCCATATTCCGCTTTCACTGTTTGAGATAGCACAAAAATAAAACTGAAACACCATCAAGTTGACGTGATACTACAAATTTGTAGCTCGCAAGTTTGAGACTCTTTGATAGTTGATTCATAACAGACTTAGACACAAATAACATCAAGTACCATAAAATCTCAAAGGTCAACTTCCTTTTCGAAGACTATATAATTGAAAAAGAAACACAAATCATGAAGAAACTAACCTAAATGTTCTCTTGGTAAAATAGACCAGCAAAATTCCAATTTTGAGCACATAATCTAAGACACAACTACTAGATTCTAGAAGTAAGTAGATAATAAAATAGATTACAGAAGTTAATTGCGCTTACAATTAGCTCTATATAGTGAAAAGCACCAGGATCAGTTATGCATAAAATTCAAGTTGGGATAGCCATAACATTTGAATATTTTAGCACACTTCAGTTTTTCATTTCAAGACTAGAAGGGCCATCAATAGTTTAGAAATTAAAACAATTCAATAATTAAAAGACAACAATTTTAATCATAACGATATATGTGTTCAATTCGAAAATGCTCAGTTATGTTTTTCTTACTTCCTATTGATTATTTAACAGGAATAACGAAACACCTTAGAATTTTAACAGCGAAATTGTAATAGAAATCCGAAAATGCAAAATGAAAATGGTAAAATACATAACGTCGCATAAGCCCAAAACCGGGGTGTCACAACTCACAAACTGTCTACACAAAGTGCTAAATACATAGTCTGAAAAGAAATACATCATTGTCTTGAAACTGGGGAAAAAGGATAAGACAATAAGGAATCCAAAGGCAGGAGAGACGCCAAGGCCCACGAACGCCAGCGGGTATACCTTGAAGCTCTGGGTGGACTGAAGGTGACTCCTTCAATGCGGTCCACTGGGTCCGGATGCGGGTTCTGCACAACATTAAGAAGTACAGTGTAGTATCAGTATAACCGACCCCATGTACTGAGTAAGTGCCGAGCCTACCTCGGCTGAAGTAGTGACGAAGCTAGACTTAGCAACAACGTTAACCTGTCCTATTTTACAACTCAAAGCATGGAAAAACAAGGCAAAAGATAGTCAGACAAGTATGTGATACGGGCGCAGTAAAGGGGAACAAGTGAAATGAAGCAGTTAAATTGACATATAGAAGTAACCAAGGGAGGCAATTCAACACAATAGCCAACGAAACAAGTACAAATACCAGAAATGTAAATAATGGCACGGCATCACCCTTCGTGCTTTTACTCTCTTCCTCACGATGCGATGTATAATGTGAAATAGTATAAATCATGGCACAACATCACCCTTTGTGCTTTTACTCTCTTCCTCACAATGAAATGTACAATGTAAGGCAATACAAATCATGGCACAACATTAACCTTCGTGCTTATAATCAATGTAAATCATGGCACGACATTAACCTTCGTGCTTATAATCAATGTGAATCATGGCACGGCATCACCCTTCGTGCTTTACACTCTTCCTCACCAAACAATGACAGATATAATGGCAAGGAGTACAACATAGTGGAAATACATTTAAATATCACCCGGCAAGGGGAAAACACCAATCAATATCACAACAATTGCCCGGCAAGGGTCTCAACTATAACCAATCAATTCAAATATATCCTTAACAGTTGGATTTTCAATCAAACCAATACATCATAGATTCATCAACCAAGATTTCCAACAACAACGACTTCTAAGTAGAGACAAGTTCATAATATAACGAACATGGAAGTAATAACAAGATTTTTATCAAAAATAGACTAATGGGCATGCTTGACACACAATGCATATGTACTCGTCACCTTACCTATGTATTGAACATGATAAACACTTAGCACATAGCATACAATACATATTCCCTCACCAAAGTTAGGCAAGACACTTACCTCGGGCCCAAAATATAGCAATCAACCCTCTAACACCGCCTTTCCTTTTGAATTCAACTCCGGAACAACAATATCTAGGCATAATTAACTTAAGTATATCAATAATAACTCAATAACACAATCCCATAGCCTAAATACACAATTCCTATCATTCTTCCAAAATTTCCAAAATTCGACCCCGGGCCCGCTTGGTCCAAACACGAGGCTCGGACCAAAACCCGATCACCCATACCCCCACGAGTTAGAATATATAATTTGTTTTGAAATCCGACCCCAAATTGGGGTTGAATTACCCAAAATTCCCAAAAACCTAACTCTACCCAAAACCCCTCATTTCTACTTTGATTTTAGGATTTTAGGCATAGATTCTAGTGATTATGGAAGAAAAATGGAAGAAATCGATGTTAGAAACACTTACCCAAGAGGCTATGGAGGAAGAATTGGATTGGGGGTCTTCAATGGAGGTTGGAGGAAGGAGAAAGTGATGAAAATATGAAAATCCCGTGTAATGTTCTGTTTTTGGGTATTAAAAAATAGCTGGGAAGAATTACTCTATGCGTTCGCGGAACATGAGGTGCGATCGCATAGAGGCATGTACTTAAGCTCTGCGATCGCAGAGGCCCTTGTGCGATCGCACAGGGCAATTCTACCCAGCCCCAGGCCCCCATGCTAACCTCTGTGCGTTCGCAGCATACCACCTGCGTTCGCACAGTACTAACATTAGACCCTCCGCGATCGCGTCCATTGAGGTGCTTCACACTGAACATTTTGACCCCTGACCCTAGACCCCACAATTACTCTGTGCGATCGCACTGAAGGAAACATCATACACCAGAAACCAGTCCGAAACACCAGATTTTACACTTTAACTCACCCCGTTAGCTACCCGAAACTCACCCGAGCCCTCGGGTTTCAAAACCAAAAACACACACGACTCCCAAAACATCATACGGACTTATTCAAGCATTTGAATCATCGAAACATTATCAAAATCAATGAATTAAACCTCAAAACTCACAGAATTTCCTTAAAACTTTATAAAGCTTAATTTTTCCAATTTTGATCCGAAACACGTCATTTCAAGTCCGTTTTACACCAAATTTCACAGATAAGTCACATAACATATATTAAACCTGTTTCGGGCTCCGAAACCATAATACGGGCCCGGTAACACAGTATTCACATCAAAGTTCATTTTCAAAAACCTTTATTATTTCTAGAAAATAATTTTCTTTAAAAATTCATTTCTCGAGCTTGGGACCTCGGAATTCGATTCCGGGCATACGCCCAAGTCCCATATTTTCCTACGGACCTTCCGGGACCGTCAAATCACGGGTCCGAGTCCGTTTACCAAAAATGTTGACCAAAGTCAACTTTAATCAATTAATTAACACAAAAAATCTATTTTTATCAAATTTCCACATAAGAGCTTCCCGGCTACACGCCCGGGCTGCGCACACATATCGAGGTGAGATTAACGGAGGCTTTCAAAGCCTCGAAACACAGATTTAGCTGAATTTACTTAGGATGACCTTTTGGTTCATCACAAAGATAGGAAAACTACCCTATCTCTGTAAAGTCATCTAACTTTGTGTAAACACTCTTATCAAAATTCAATTTTCTGTTCCTCACCAAAGATTTAATTTTTTGTATCTTCACCTCCTATCTCGCCAAAAATTTCCATCTCCATAATTATAATTTCCACACTAACAGTTGTAATTAAGCATTTATCAGTTAGGTCATATTTCATGTTGTATGAAAAACTTTATTAATCCTTACATACATCGATTCAGAAACGAAGAGGCAATTTACATGTAACATGGAATTAGTAATCTAATTACTTAGTCAAGGATAATTGGAGTCAGAGTAGACTAATTAATAATATGATGGCTATGTAGTTAACACAAAGGACACGAATAGTTTTTTCAGCGATCATTCAACGAAACAAGGGGAAAAAATCAAAAAATTCTTCCCCACAAGTTAAATTACAACCAAAAGGAGAAGAGATAGATAGATAGATAGATAGATAGATAGACAGAGAGAATACAAATATTACTTGGTGATTATTCGAGTGATGACCTTGGGGCCGACGACTATGAGAGATGAATCAAGAAACCCTAGTACTTATGTGGCTTACTATGGTAAAGAGAACCTTTCTGCATATTGAGCGTAATTGTGCTTGTGTGGTAGTGAGAGGGAATATTTTAAAGGGTGAAAAATATTGGAGGGAGGATAAAATTTGTGAAAGTTAGCATTCAACTTTGATTACTAACTTTAATTGGCCACCACATTGTAAACAAATTTTAAGTAGTAACTTTCACCGTAAATTACATTGACTTGAAACTAGAAGAACATCTTTTCTTGTCACAATTTCAAATGCCGGTAATATTGTGTGTAGAGGAGTAAATTAGCGGCAATTATCTTATCGCCATTAAATAATTGCCGCTAAAGTCCTTTTTTGTAGTAGTGTTGAACCAGTTCCTTCCTCTTAAGTAGCAGATTCTGAGTTCTTTGTGTCCATTCCTGGCACAGACAATGCACAGGTTAATCATAGTGGTAGTTCTCCCATTATGGTTGAGCCAGTTGAAAGTTCACCTGCTACTCATATTGCTTCAGTTCATAGTGAGTCAGTAGTTGCTCCTTGTCCTGTAGAATCATAAATGTTATTCACACCAGCTTCTACTCATATTACAAACATTGGGATCAATGATGCACCACCTGCAGCAGTTAGAAGATACTCTAGGACAACCAAAATACCAAGATGACTTCATGGTTTTGTGCACCAAGTGCCTACAGGAATGTCTTCTGTAGACTCTACTGCGGACTTAGTTTCCCTGTACCAATCAGCCTCCTACTTCAAGTCTGTGTGCAACTTCTCAACAATTAAAGAACCAAATTATTATGCAAAGGAAATGCATGATCCTAAGTGGATTGAGGCCACGGATCAAGAACTGAAGGCCCTAAATGACAACACACTTGGAAAATGGTGGCCCTGCCAGCAAGGAAAAAGGCAATAGGTTGCAAGTAGGTCTTTAAAGTCAAGTATAATGCGAAGGGTGATGTGGAAAGATACAAGGCAAGGCTGGTGGCCAAGGGCTACACATAGCAGGAAGGGGTTGATTATCAGGAAACCTTCTCCCCCGTGGTGAAAATGGTTACTGTACGAGTAGTTTTGTCACTGGCAGCTAAGCATGGATTGAAGCTTTATTAGATGGATGTATTCAATGTTTTCTTGCAAGGAGATTTGGCGGAGGTTGTGTATATGATTCCACCACCTGGCCTAAATCCCACCAGGTATGCAAGCTTCAAAATTCTCCATACGGCCTCAAGCAAGCCTCTAAGCAGTGGAATCTCAAACTATGTGAGGCATTAACTACTTCTGATTTTCTTCAAAGCCTTCACGATTATTCTCTCTTTACTAAGAACCCTGAACAAGATCAGGTCCTTGAGCTAGTGTATGTTGATGATCTTCTAATCACTGGATCCAACATTTCAAGATCAAGGACCCGAGGGAGATGAAGTACTTCCTTGGTCTTGAAATTGCTAGAAGCAAACAGGGAATTCTCGTTTGTCAAAGAAAGTTTGCTCTTGACTTGATCAGTGATCATGGTCTTGCTGAATCTAAGCTAGCAGGGACACCACTAGAGGTGAATAAAAGGCTTACTAATGGGGAGTTTGATGAAGGAGGAACCTGTAGTACCTACCAGGATGAACTACTGCCTGATCCCACCAGCTATCAGCAACTGGTAGGAAAGTTGTTATATCTTACTATGATCAGACCATACACATCTATGTTGTGCAAAGTTTGAGTCAATCCATGCACAAACCAAAGAAGTCTTGTATGGAATGGGCTCTAAGGGTGGTAAGGTATCTAAATAATGCATCGGGGCTAGGTATATTGCTATCAGCTGAGGCTTCATTACAACTCACAATGCATTGTGATGCAGATTGGGCAACTTGTCCAATGACAAGCAAGTCAGTCAGTGGCTTTGTAGTGAAGTTGGAGATTCTTTGATCTCCGGAAATCGACGAAGAAGAACACTGTGATGACCCAAAAGGTCATCTTACATAATTTGAGTTGTATCTGTGTTCCGAGGCTCCGA
>ML292721.1:23643-48607 GCA_005239495.1 Nicotiana undulata | reverse complement strand
TATCATTTCATTTTGAGCTTTCTAAGATAATATTATAAATTTTCTGTTGTGAGACAATTGGAGTGATTTAGAATGTTCAGTAAAGTTTTGAGAGTTACTAGTGTGGGATGTTTCTTTTTTTATAAGGTTGGACATTAATGAATTCGAGAAATGTTCAGTAGAGGTTGGAAGGTTAATTGGTTACATTACTGTTATGTTGTTGTTATAAATGTCAAAGTGTGGTGTACGTTGGCTTGTCTAGCGGGTTCAACGTTAGACGCAGTCACGGTCTGAAAGGTGGGATTTCGGGTCGTGACTAAAATTGAATATATATTGCAAAGAGGAAGATCATTATGTATAAATGTAACTGACTTACAAATAGTACTGAAGAATAATGGTTCTCTCTATATCTCACTGATGCATGTATCTATAATATGTGAAAATGCGAATAGAGAGGTAGATGCATTCCTTTTCAAGCATAGAGATGAGAATTCCCAATAAATTCTTCATATAATTCCTTAACTTAGAAAGTAATTATTCCACTATCTTATGCATGTAACCATGATATATGTCAGCAAACTCATGGCTTCGTTAGTAATGGATTACAAACCCAATTATAAAATTATTGTATGTCATTCCTGACCACAATAAATACACCTTTTAAGACCATGACAAAGTTGATTATTACTGTACGGGACATAGATTTCCCAAGTATCACAAATGATAAAAATATATAGGCAATATAAAAATAAAGTTAAGAAAGTAGACCCGATTTGTTGTTATTTTCACTTTTCTATCAATTTGACTATGTTGTCATCCCTTTGGCTATGCAAAATTTTAGAGCCGCACATGATTCATATGTTGATGAATCTGCAGAAATTTGTTCAACCTTCTTCTAAAAGTTCCTGTTTACCTTGAAAATGGTTTCAACAATTATATTTGATTTGTGATTCTAAAAATATGTGATTTATTCTAATACTAGTTAATAATCGAGAAATGATAAGTGTAACCAAGAAAAATATGATAGCCAAACTAATATTGTCACAAAACTCGGGGCCTCGAGCTCACTTGAATCGGGGACCTCGAGGTCAGATAATAGTAGTAAATGAAGAACAATAAATGAAGAATAATAAAGCTGAGAGACAATGTTGAGCACGTTAAATGAAACGAGCAGGGAATGTTCTATCACAATGAATGTTGTATGTTACAAAAATGATTGGGCTCCCCTTTATATAGGAGGGGAAATCCCAATATAGTACATATCTAATTATGACAAAGAATGCTACTGATACAGTGGTATAACGTCCTAGTACGGACTTGTACTATCTCCTGCAGACTTTATAAGCTCTAACCACGTGTCCTTGAGAGTTTCCCGCCTTTCCATGACGATCTCCGATTTTACATTGCTTCGAGGTGGGCCGTGATGGGCCTTCAATGTACTCTCTCGAAGTACGCCGTATTGAGGTCAGGCTTCAGACTCTATTTTGAGCCTCTCGAGCCCGGGCTTGGAATGCCATAGAGGCTTCGATATCAGGATCCCCGGTATCGACCGTATACAGATAGTCCCCACGTTTCTTAGAATGAAATGATAAGAAACGATTTGAATTCTCGACCCTTCGAAGCCTTGTGTGATGACATCATTCCTATGACGTAAGCGTTGAATTGATCGAAATGCCCCATCGGTTCTCTTCCCAAAAGTCATAATTGCGCGTCAGAGGCGGTTGTCCATTAACATCAACGAACAGTCACCATTTTTTCTCTTATATATACTGTCTCCTCCCCCCTCTCATTAAGGACTTTATCATTCTGCAGCAACCGTCTTCCTTGATAAACTTATCTTTCACCACCAGTTATTCTGCCGCGTCAGTTCTAAATTGCGTCGGTGTTTTCATCTCTTCCTTATTATTCTAAGAAATCATGGCTAAAACATCCACATCAGTTCCTCAGAAAGAAGGATCTTCCAAATCCGTTCCTTAGAAAGAAGGAACTTCTACTTCCCGTCCGGCCAGTGGAAAACCGCCGTCACTCAATGAGATTATTCCGAACAACTTTTCCTTGAAGAAAGACTTTACAATAGAGAAACCCCCCGATGTCCCTAGTCATCGAGAAAATTCCACGAGGTATATAATATCAATCGAGGAGAGACACCTCGATGCCTCGATGCCGTGAAGAGAGAGTGCAGATGGGGGAGGAGGTCGTTCTACAAATACCCTATCGTGAAGAGGATATTACGATCTACATAGAGGGGTTTCTGACAGTGTATACATATCCTTTACATTAGGTCCCCTTGACCCACTCGTGCTCGAGTTCTGCCAAATGTACCAAGTAATCCCTGCCCATATCAATCAGTCCTTCTGGCGGATCGTGTTGATGATGAGGTTTTTTGTTAAAAAGGCCGAGATCGAATTCACTCTCATCCACCTCATTCGATTGTATCAGCCTCAACATTTCCGAGGTCTAATCAAGCTCCAATGTCGGTCCACCAAATCTTTCTTCGCTACCAACGATGAGAGCAGGGATCGAGGCTGGATGA
This sequence comes from Nicotiana undulata, assembly GCA_005239495.1. Lineage (NCBI taxonomy): Eukaryota > Viridiplantae > Streptophyta > Magnoliopsida > Solanales > Solanaceae > Nicotiana > Nicotiana undulata. Next base: position 46,095 of record ML292721.1, on the reverse strand, counting down.
GCCGATTCGTGAGAGTGAGGACCATCGACGTTATTCCCTTGGAGTTCTTTTCGTTCCCCGAGAAATGGAACTTCACACATGAGTAAAATGTGATGCTTCATCTTTCTTTCATTAATTTTGCTATACTTCGAGTGACTGTTCCCTTTCTTTTCTTTCAGAGGTCCCGTGGATGCCTGATACGGTCATCGACCTCGAGGACTGGGCTCGCAAACTGGCAGCTACCTCAACATACGACAAACGCAAGTGGTTGGACTTGTCGAAGGGCAAGTGGAAGGCGAAGAACCATGGTACATGTTATAATACTTCTTTTATAATGAAAAATACCTTTATTTATAGGGACTAACTCCTCAGTTACGCATCAGTGAATTTTTCAAGATGAGGTCGCCCCCTCCCGGTGAGGAAGAGGAGCCTTCGACTTCGAACCCAAAGAATAATAATAAGAGAAAAAGGTCCTCGAAGGACGAGGGATCCCAAAATGAAGCAAATCCAGCTCAGGGGCGTAAGAAGAATGTGGTCATCAATGAGGACTTCTACTTCATCCGTCGATCCACGGGCAATGATGATGATGAAGTGGAGGGTTCGACGTTGGTGACTCGAACCAAAAAATCTTCTGAGGCAGTTAAGCCCGCATCAAACGAGGCCCTTAGCCTTGAAGGAGGAGATCAAGGGAAGAAAAGGGACGAAGGCCCTTCGTCTTCTGATTTGCCGGTTGCTTCCAAGACTTCGGGGAATACTTCGAAGGGATTAAGAGTCAAAGCACCTCTACCCGATCAGAGCGCCTCGGGTGATTTCCCCGAGGCCGTAATATTAGGTTACTCACCATCATTTACATCCTTCTCTGAAGATACCATTAGGGATTCCCGGGACATGAAGACGCCCGAGTTAGGCGGAGTCCTAGGTGAGAACGACCCCTTCCAGGGTTGCCTTACTGAGGTCGATGAGGCCGAACCAGCAAATGCAAACTCGATCATCGAAGAGGCTCAACGGCTTTGTTCAATAGTGAGTTTGTAATAGTACTATAATCATCCTAACTTCGTACTTTCTTCCTTTGTATAAACAAACTTTACTTTTTGTAAGCCTTCGACAAATTTATGGCTGAGCTATGTCTCTGTGAGGCCGAGTTGCATAGATCTTAGAATGAGGAGAAGACACTCAGACTTCTTTGTGCCAAGAAGGAAAAATAGCTAATACACCTTTGTTGGAGTTAACTCGAGCTCGTGACTATGAGAACGAGCTCGAGAAGCAGGTAACCACTATTTTGAAAGAATATGGGCTTCCTCTCCCATCTTCGGAGGCTAACACTTCAATGACTCAGTTGCAGCGGAAGGTGGAGATGCTGGAGCGTCTTCGGGGCGAGGTCGCCCAAGTCAACTCCGCATGCAATGAGTGGAAGGCGCAGATGGATGTCCTTGTTGTGGCCAAGAAAGAAGCATTGGCTAATGTGTACGCCCTCGAGATTCAACTCCATAACGCTCGAGAGAGCAATTCAGTTCAGGCGGGCAGGATAACTGAGCTCGAGGTTGATCTCACGAAGGCGAAGGCCGAAATTGAGGTAGCCCGAGCCGAAGCCGAAGAGATACAAGTACAGGCCGACAATAAGATATCCATCCATTTGAAAGATTCTACTGATGCTCAAATAGTGTTGAGAGGGGCCTCCGATCGATAGAGAAGAAGCAACGACTATGCCCGATGCAGATCCCGGAGGGAAACCCTCGAGGAGATTCATGCCAAGGGCTTCGATCTCTCAGAGGAGATAGAGCAGGCTAAGGCGGACGATATTGACGCCAAGTTCCTCCTTTCTTTTGATGATGAAGTCGATGCTGAAGACGATGAGGAATCGGCCGACGAAGAGGCTAGTCCCGAGGGGGTTGATGAAGAAAAAGTCCCCGAAGGGGAAAAGACAAAGTCCCCGACGACAAACTAGGTCTTTTTTTTATTTTTGTAAAGGCTCCCAATGGGAGTATTGTAAATGTACTTTTGTACCATTATCTTGATAAAGAAATCTTTTATTCTATCTTTGAGTTAATTTCCCTCTCTCCTTTGCCTTTGCTTTTGAGATTTGATGTTGTTGGTGATCAGTCCAATGCATTGGACTTAGAATATAGAACCCTTAGGTTTTTGTGCTCGATGAGGTCTCGAGCACAAAATGCTTTGGCCTTTAAGTTCTTTAGGTGTCGACCCTTAGTCTTTAAAACATCGACCCTTAGCCTTATTTCAATTTGGCCCTTAGGCTCTTTAGGTTGGCCCTTAGTCTCTTTTTAGATTGGGTCAATTCGACCTTTAAAATGGCTACAAGTTTCCCTTATTCTGGCTAAAGACTTTTTAAAAATTTGTTATGCCTTTGCATGTTTTTATGTTCGTTCGACTTTTCGACGGTTCGATTGATTGGAACCTCGATTACAAGTCGATATGTGACGATAATTGAGCACCTCGTGAGGTTATCTCGAAGGCTGATTTTTTCGAAGCCTTTATATTGTTCGGGGCTGATATTATCGAAGCCCTTTTGCTTATACCATGGGTAGCCTGATTAACTAATTTTTTCGAGGTATTCGAAGGCCTTTAGTTTTATGGAGGAAGTCGGACGTCTCCGAGCTGCATTATCTCGGCCGTAACCTTTTCATATGGCTATAGTCCTTATATTTGGCCGTAGCCTTTAGTCTCCGGTTGAGACGACCTCGACCTTAATATCAAGGCTATGCCTTTTTAGGGGTCTTACAAGTTCGAATATATAGCCTTGGCCTTAATATCAAGGGTATGCCTTTTTTAAGGACTTATAAATTTGAGTATGACTCGTTGAGGTCTTATAAGTTTTATGTTGCCTCATTGAGGTCTTATAGATTCGATTTTGCCTCATTGAGGTCTTACGAGATCGATGTTGCCTCATTGAGATCTTATGAGTTCGAGTCTTTGATGACTCGATAAGTTGACTGTCGATGACAGTCTTAGAGTGTTCGAGAGTATTTGGCCCTTGAGCCGTTTCATGTGAAAATAGTAAACTTGATTCCTATCGAGGCCCTCTCTAGCATAACTTGATTTCTTTGAAAAAGTAACCTCCGAGGGTGATGCCCCCCAATATTCGAGGTTGATTGAAAAGAGGCCTTGAATACATGTTGAGTTTTCCTTAGGTAGCATATAGATGTTGCCTCGTTAAAAACCTTGTCGGTAAAACCTATTTGGGATAAAACCCGATCTAAGGGAAATAGAGTGCAACGCATGCTTTAAAACCCAAGGTCTTCGAGCTGAAGGGTGCTTCGATTGCTCTCAATCGAAAACCTCCAACAAGTTAGTGTGAAACATAAATGAAAAGAGGGAAGGTTATACCTTAGCAACAATAGTGTTTGAGCATCGATATGTTCCAATTGGTTGGTAGTTGATCGCCTTCCATGGTGCTAAGTTTGTAGGATCCTTTGCCTACTACTTCGAGGATGCGGTATGGTCCTTCACAACTAGGGCCTAGTTTCCCTTTGTTTGGTTTTCGAGTGTTGAGGGTGACTTTCCTTAGAATAAGTCCCCGACTCCGAAGTATCAGAGGTTTGTTTTTCTGTTGTAGTACCTTTTGATCATTTATTTTTTAGCGGCCATTCGAACCAGTGCGGCCTCGCGCTTTTTATCTTGTAGTTCGAGGGCGATGTTCATGGCCTCGTTGTTTGAATTCTCGGTGGCATGCTGAAATCTGACGCTTGGTTCCCTGACCTCGACTGGTATCAATGCCTCGGACCCATATACCAAAGAGAACGGGGTCTCCCTTGTTCTAGACTTCGAAGTTGTTTGATATGCCCATAGTACTTCGGACAGCACTTCTCTCCACTTCCCCTTTGCATTCTATAATCTCTTCTTTAAGTTTTGAATGATAGTTTTGTTTGTGGACTCGGCCTGACCATTTGCACTTGGTTGGTAAGGCGTCGATAGGATTCTTTTGATTTTATGATCCTCAAGGAATTTCATCACCTTGCTGCCGATGAACTGCTTCCTATTATCACATGTAATCTCAGAGGGGATCCCGAATCGGAATATGATGTGGTCCCATATGAAGTCGATGACTTCTTTTTCTCTTATCTTCTCGAAGGCCTGCGCTTCTACCCATTTTGAGAAGTAGTCAGTCATAAACAAGATAAATCTAGCTTTACCTAGTGCCGTTGGTTGGGGACCGACGATGTCCATCCACCATTTCATGAATGGCCACGGGGATAAGACTGAGTGTAGTTGTTCACCGGGTTGATGTATCAGCGCAAATCTTTGGCATTTGTCACTTCTTCGAACGAATTCCTTGGTTTCTTTTTCCATGCTATCCCAATAGTAACCCGCTCTGATCATTTTTCGAACTAAAGAATCGGCACTAGAGTGGTTTCCACAAGTGCCTTCGTGGATTTCTCATAACATATAGTCGGTTTCCCCTGGTCCCAAGCATATCGCTAGTCGTCCGTCGAAGGTCCTTCTATACAGTGTTCCATTCTCGTCGAGTGAAAATCGGGCTACTTTGGCTCGAAGGGCCCTCGATTCCTTTGGGTCCGTGGGAAGCTTCCCATGTTTCAAGTAGTCAATGTACTTGTTCCTCCAGTCCAATGTTAGACTTGTTAAGTTTATTTCGGCATGGCCTTCTTCGATCACCGATTTAGATAGTTGTGCGACAGTCCCAGGGACTACATCATATTCTTCGACAGATGAACCCAAGTTCGTGAGTGCATCGGCCTCGTTGTTCTGTTCTCCAGGTATGTGAACCAAGGTCCACTCTTTGAAGCGGTGCAATGTCACTTGAAGCTTGTCTAAGTATCTTTGCATCCTATCTTCTAGTACCTCAAAACTCCCATTTACTTGGTTTACAAATAGAAGAAAGTCACATTTTGATTCGATGTCCTCTGCTCCAAGGCCTTTGGCCAGTTAAAGACCTGCAATCATGGCCTCATACTGGACCTCATTGTTAGTCAACTTCGAAGTTGTATACGGCTAAAATCAGAGAGACCAATTTCGTGATTATTATGGATTTCCAATACCTGTCCACGGAAGGCTCGAAGCACGGCTCAAGGATTTGTCCCCGAGGGTCTCCTATGCTCGACCTCGGGGCAGCACAAATCGGCAACAGTCAAAGACGAGTGGGAAACTCTCGAAAGGCACGCGACTTAAAATTTACCAGGTCTACAAGAATAGTACAAGTCTGTACCGTGACATTAAATAGTTGTACCAGCTGTTTACCTTTGTAATAAATGCTAATGTACTATGTTGTGATTCCCCCTCCTATATAAAGGGTACCCTTATCATTTTTTGCACATGATATTCAATACAAGGAACAAGAACATTCTCTACTCTTTAACTCAAACATTCTCCATCATTGATTCCTTTGATTTATTGCTTACATTTACTTCGTTTCATTTATTGTTCTTCATTTATTACTCATCCTTGATATTAAATAGCCTCCTTTGAGGCCATAAAATTGTTATAGCTTCATTTTCCATTCACCATTATCCCCGAGCCTCGACATCGAGTACTTATCTTGGCCAGCTCGGAACCCCTGACTTAAGGCAGTCCGGTTTGCTTGTTCCGATTCTATATCACTCTTGTCTTGTTTCTTTAACTCACATTTAGCACCTATTGCTTAACAACTAGCATTAAAATAAATCACATATTTTTAGAACCACATAATCAGATTTAATTGTAATTACCATTTTCAAGGTAAAAAGTTTGGCGCCCACTGTTGGGCTAAAAATAATAGTGATTGTTTTAGTACTGGTTCACTGAAAAACGCAAGTTATTCTTCACACTTTTTCTTGTCCAAAGGATCTTTGATTTCAGGTCAAAATGTCTAACTCAGTGAATGCACAAGAAAACAACGGCTCTAAGGACTATGGGGAGAATGGTGTAACTGTTTCAGGTGCTGGTGTACCACCGCAGAACCCCGTGGATGCACCACACCCAAACCCAGTGGATGTGGGCTCACGCAACGCCCAGCATGTCGATATTAGCTCCCGAACTAACGAGGATATACGCCGGGAGAAAGAACAGGAGGTTCAGAAGACTCCAACTCGAGAAGAAAGAGAGGTTAGCCTTCACGTTATTTTTGAAATGTTGTAGGCACAACAGCTGGCAATTGCACAGCTGCAAAGCCACCAAATAACTCCAAGTATAGCAGCGCTGGGGACGGATCCTCAAGTCGAACAGGCACCAGAGAGGTCGAGCAACGGGTCAGCAGCCGACCACGCTATTATGAAAATGCTCAAAGACCTCATGAGGAGAATTGAATAAGGCGAAAAGAAAATAGAAGCCAACGACAAAAAGGTGGAGACCTACAACACCAGGGTCGACCAGATCCCAGGCACACCTCCTATTCTGAAGGGTGTAGATTCGAAGAAGTTCGTGCAAAGGACTTTCCCGTCAAATGCAGATCTGAATCCTATCCCGAAGAAATTCAAAATGCCCCATCTCCCGAAATAAAATGGGACCTCGGACCCCAACGAGCACAACACTGCCTACACTTCTGCCGTAAAAGGGAACGACTTGAAGGAGGACGAGATCGAATCTGTCCTATTGAAAACGTTTGGAGAAACATTATCGAAATGGGCCATGAATGTGGTATCACAACCTAACCCCTAACTCGATAGATTCGTTTGCCATGCTGGCAGACTCTTTCATAAAGGCACATGCTAGTGCCATCAAGGTTGCAACTAGGAAGTCCGACGTCTTCAAAATCAAACAGAGAGAAAGTGAGGTGTTGCGGGAATTCATATCTCGCTTTCAAAATGAGCGAATGGGTTACCACCGGTCTTCGACGACCGGGCAGTACAGGCCTTTACCCAAGGCCTGAATGAACGGATCTTGATAGCTTCAAAACAACTGAAGCAGAACTTGGTTGAATATCCCGCCGTAACTTGGGCGAATGTCCACAACCGATACCAGTCGAAGATTAGGGTCGAGAACGACCAATTAGGGGGCCCCTCGGGCTCAGTATATCCTAGCAGTCTACTGGCCAATGAACCAAGGTCAAACAAGGAAAGGTACCAACTGAACACCGATGATTGAAGAAATGCCCCAAGGCGCAATATACCTCGGAACGACCGAAGGACAGATCGAGGTCAGAACCCTTAGGGACTCGTAAACCGAGCCGATTTAAACAGACATACAGGGCTGGTGGAGGCACCTCGACTGTCGGAGTACAACTTCAATGTTGATGTTTCAGACATCGTGTCAGCCATAAGTAAAATCAAGGATACAAGGTGGCTAAAACCCATACTATTAGATCCATCGCAAAGAAACCATAACTTGGTGTGCGAATTTCACGGCACACACGGTCATAGGATCGAATATTGAAAACAACTCCGAGAGGAAGTAGACCAACTACTTAGCAAAGGGCACCTCAGAGAGTTCCGCAGTGATCAGGCTAAAAACCAACTTCGCGAGAGAGAGGCGAACAGGAAAACAAAACAGAAGAGCAGCAGCATGTCATCCGCATGATCATGGGAGGGATCGACATCCCATAGGAACCCGTTATCAAACAAATAAAAATATCCATCACCAGGGAAAAATGAACTCAAGGGTACATACCCGAGGATTGCTCTCACATTCAGCGATGAGGACATCGAGATCCTGTCCCAGCCTCACAACGACGCATTGGTAATTTCTTTTCTTGTGAATACATTTCATATTAAACGTGTGCTTGTGGAACCAGGTAGCTCGGCCAACATAATCAGGTCGAGGGTGGTAGAGCAGCTCGGATTTCTCGACCACATCGTGCCCGCCTCTCGAGTCCTCAATGAATTCAACATGGAAAACGAAACTACAAATGGGGAGATCACCCTCCCGACCAACGTGGCCGACACAACTCAAAATACCAAGTTTCATGTCATTGATGGAGACATGAAATATAATGCCTTGCTCAGAAAGCCGTGGATACACTGCATGAGGGCAGTACCATCAACCCTTCATCAAATGATGAAGTTTCGAACCAAAGAGGGAATAAATATGATACACGGGAAGCAACATGCAACAAAAGAGATGTTCGCGGTATACGACGTGGTACCCACATCGGCACCTTCTACATCAAAGGGGTCAGAGGATAAGCAAACGACTAAATAGCAATCGTAAGGTACATCCCCGGCTGCACCCAAATTTGTGAGTAAAGGATTGTACCGCGTCCTTAGATCAAACAGATGAAGCACCATCGAGGCTGAAACCCCACCGCGCACACCGATGCTGGAACGCCATTGCGCACATCGATGCTGGAAGGCCATCGCCGCCAAGGTATCATTGACTCCCTTTTTTTGTTCGCATTTTACACTGACCTATATATAGGTGTCCGATAAAAGGAATCAAAGAACCTTCCGGTGTGAAGACCTTAGGTTGAAAAGCATGTGTTGCACTCTTTTCCTTCAATCAGATTTTGTCCTAGAAAGGGTTTTACCGACAACGTTTTAAACGAAGCAACATCTATGTTCTACCTAAGGAAAACTTAAGAAAGTATTCAAGGCTTCTCTCCAATAAACCTCGAATACTGGGGGTCATCGCCCTGGGAGATTGCCTCCTCGAAAAATCGAAGTGAGCCAAAGAGAGTTTCGATAGGAAAATATTATATCGGGCCAAACGGTCAAATGAACCGTGTCCACGTAGAATAATCAAATCCTCGGCGGTGAAAATATGTATACTTGTACAAAGTAATCAAAGGCATATATTTTACCACCAAAACACTTTGCGATTCAAAGAAGTTGCTATTTTTACAAGGAAAGGCCCCAGGGCTAAAAACCCCTCGATGTCTCGGGGACTGTCGTCGACGGTCACCCTATCGAGGTATCAAATCTCGAGTCCATAGGACCCCAAGCGGGCAACCTCGAGCCCGAGAACCCCTCATATGACGACACTGAATCTGTAAGTCCTACGGGCCTGATCAAATCTGTAAGTCCTACAGGCATGATCAAAACTGTAAGTCCTACAGGCATGTTCAAAACTGTAAGACCTCAAGTAAGTCATGTCCAAATTACATGACCTTGTAAAAGGCACAATCCCGATTTTAAAGCCAAGGATATATATTCGAACTTGTAAGACCCCTAAAAAGGCATACCCTCGATATAGACGCCAAGGATACCTCACTCGGGAACTAAACGACTTTGTCCAAATACAATGACTACGGTCAAAAGGCTCCGACCAAACACAATGACTACGGTCAAAAGGCTCCAGCCAAACACAATGACTACGGTCAAAAGGCTCCGTCCAAAGACTACGATCATAAGGCTCCAGCGAAACCAACGCGACTCGGGGATGCCCGACTATCGCCGTAAAATCAAATCCTTCGAAGTCACTTCGGAAAGAACCAGTTAAATCAGGCTACCCTCGGCATAAGCTTCGATCATATTCATGTAAGCTTCAAATAACAAAAAGGCTTTGAGACAATTCAGCCATCGGGCAAAACCTTCCGATGTTCTCATTTATCGTCACATAATGACTCACAATCGAGGTTCTTATCGAGCCGTCGAAAAGTCGGACGGATGCAAAAAATTTAAAGTCATTAACGAGGGAAAATATAGCCATACTAAAGGTCGTATCGACCCAACACGTAAGAGCCTTGGCGCCAGCTTAAAGAGACTCAAGGCTAATTCTAAAAAACCTAAGGGTCGATGAGCTCGAGTCGAAACCCGATTCGAGGACTGAGCCCTAAACGGTTAACTAAAGTGCCTAAGGGACAATACATAAAGGCCTACGGTCCAACCTAAAAATGCATAAGGGCGAGGCATGAGAGCCTACGGGCCAGCCTAACAATCCTCAAGGCCAATGTATAAACCTAAGGGTTTTTCGACAATTCGTCGGACCAACTTTCGACAATTAAAATTCAAGGCAAGAAGAAAACAAATTCAAGCAAGTTGAAAGAATCAGAATATTTTCCATATATACATGTATTACAAATGTACATTCACAAATGCTCCCACTAAGAGACTTGCACAAAACAGAAAAAGAGAAAGCCTAGTCTACTTCCCCCGGGGACTGTGACTCTATCGGCCTCTTCTACATTATCTTCAGAATCATATACGAGAAATTTGGCATCGTATTCATCCGCCCTGGCCTGCTCTATCTCTTATGAGAGATCGAATCCCCTAGCGTGGATCTCCTCGACTGTTTCCCTTTGGGATCTGCATCGGGCCTACTCACTTCTCTTGCTTTCACAATCATAATCCCCTCTCAACTCGGCTCGAGCATCGGCATCGTCCTTCAAATAGATGGACACTTTCTTATCAGCCTTAGCTCGAATCTCTTCAGCTTCGGCTCGGGCGTCCACGACCTCGGCTTTCATCTTCAAGAGATCAGACTCGAGCATTACAATCCTGCTCGCCTGCACCAAGTTGTCTTCACGAGCGTTTCAGAGGTGCACTTCGAGGGCAGAATCCTTGGCCAAAACATTCTTTTTGGCCGCAACATGGGTGTCTACCTGAGCCTTTAGCCCATTGCACTCATGCTCGGCCTGACCAACTTTGCCCCAAAGGTTCTCCAGGTCCTCTGTCTTTCTCTGCAGCTGCAATACCAAAATATCAATCTCTGAAGATGGGAGTGGAAATATGCATGTCATCGTAAACGAAGGATACCTATCTTTCAAGGCAGTCTTCGTAGTCCAGGAAGCGACTCACCTCGTACTGAAGGTGCGTCAACTCCTTTGCCCTTTTATCACAAAGGATCTTGAGGGATTTCTTCCCGTCCAAGGATTTTTGCAACCGAGCCTTGCAGCAAAGCAGCTCGGACTTGAGCTTATCAAAATCCTATGAAAGAGAAGCTCCAGTTAGAAGATGAAAACACAAAATTAAGAAAGACACAAAGATCACTGAAGCCTACAAAAGAACAAAACCACTGAGCCTCCTCGAAGACCGAGTAAGCATCTCCTGGTCTAGCCTCTTCGGCCCCAATTGAAACACCCCGAGGGGGAACATGATCATTAGGGACTCCGCTCCATTCGGGCGGCCCTTGGCCCCAAACCTCCCTCGAAGTATCTTTGACGGGAGGAGAGAATGGTGGCAAAAGACCCCTTTCCTTCGAAGTACCTTCGACCGAGGATCGACGTTTTGACTTAATTAGGACACCTCTATAAAGTCGAGGGGCTATGCAGTCTAATCAAATGATAAAGGGTAAAAGACATCCCATCGACCATGTTCAAGAAATACCTAATTAGATAAACGATGCACTAGAATGATGGATAGATATTTTCGAGTGTTACCCGATACTAACTATAGAAATCGAAGATCACTGGGTCTATCGATGGCGAAGAGGCTCCTACCGGGCCTAAGATGAAATGATATGTGTACAAACTGAGGAAACCAGCTTTGTGCTTGGTTATGTCTTCTCCACGTGAAGGAATCTCTACTTTCACCGCCTCCCCCAAACGGTAGTCAACTTTTACTTTCTCAGTTTCAGTTATTAGGCTAATGTATCGAGACATGGGTTCACATCGTCCTGGAACAGAGGAAGGGTTTTCGATATGGAAATCATAAGACGTATCACAAGGCCCGGGAGTACACTCCTTGATGCTAGGAGGAACTACCGGCTTACCTTATGGTCGTTCGTGAAGATTATGAAGCCTTTTCATTTTGAGGAACAAATTTAGAATTTTTGGCCATCTATAAAGATCCGAGAAAATGGAAAATGTTGTTAGAATAAAGAAGGGAGAGTTCGAGGAAATTGAAAAGAGCTAAATGAATTTTTGGAGGCACTGAGAGAGTAGAATCTGCGAGGTTATAGGGTTTTGGTCTATTTATAAAGTTTGTTTAAACGTGCTAAGAAAGACAAAAGGCCAACCATCGGCATCGTACAATTAATGATTTTGGGAATTGTATAAAAAGAAACCCTTCAGTCACTTCAACCACTTGTGTCATGATGTTAACGTCAGGGCCCAGGCATCGGAATCAGCTTGTCAGAATTTATTAAGAACAATCTACGAGTCGGGTTCGAGTAAAAACTAACTCAACTGCTAAGCCTAGGGGTTACCCGAGTTCGATAAAGTTCTCACTCGGGGACCATTATAAAGCCTCAGGGCTATTTTTATTTCGAGTTCGAGCGAACGCTCGCTCGCTCGAGTATTTAAGCCCAAGGGCTACCCGAGTTCGAGCAAGTCCTAACTCGAGGACCATTATAAAGTCTCAGGGCTATTTTCATTTCGAGTTCGAGCGAACGCTCGCTCGACTATTTAAGCCCAAGTGCTACCCGAGTTCGAGCAAGTTCTCACTCGAGGACTATTTATAAAGCCTCAGGGCTATCTTAATTTTGAGTTTGAGCGAATGCTCGCTCGACTATTTAAGTCCAATGGCTACCCGAGTTCGAGCGAACTCTCATTCGACTATTTAAGCCCAAGGGCTATGTGAGTTCGAGCAAGTTCTAACTTGAGGACTATTTATAAAGCCTCGGGGCTATCTCTATTTCGAGTTTGAGCGAATGCTCACTCGACTATTTAAGCCCAAGGGCTACCCGAGTTCGAGCAAGTTCTCACTCGAGGACTATTTATAAATCCTCAAGGCTATCCCTATTTTGAGTTCGAGCGAACACTCACTCGATTATTTAAGCCCAAGGGCTACCCGAGTTCGAGCAAGTTCTCACTCTAGGACTATTTATAAAGCCTCAATCCTATCTCTATTTCAAGTTCGAGCGAATGCTCACTCGACTATTTAAGTCCCAGGGCTACCCGAGTTCGAGCAAGTTCTCACTTGAGGACTATTTATAAAGCCTCAGGTCTATCTTTGTTTCAAGTTCGAGCCAACACTCACTCGACTATTAAGCCCAAGGGCTACCCAAGTTCGAGTAAGTTCTCCCTCGGGGACTATTTGAAAAGCTTCCGGGCTATTTTTATTTCGAGTTCGAGCGAACGCTCACTCGACTGTTACGCCCAATGGCTACCCAAGTTCGAGCAAGTCCTCACTAGGGGACTATTTACAAAGCCTCAGGGCTATGTTTTTGAGTTCGAGTGAACGCTCACTCGACTATTAAGTCCAAAGGCTACCTGAGTTCAAGAAAGTTCTCACTCGAGTGCTATCAACGGGCTATCTTTATTTCAAGAGTCAAGACTTAGCTCTCACCCAACTCGGACTCAGAAGTCCCAGTGACCTAAGTTCGCATCAAATAAATCCAAGCTTAGTCCAAGGGGTAACAAAAGACTTTAAGAAGCACCATATTAATCAACTAAAAACCAAGGGTTTATTATGTCACGGGTCCAATATTCGGACTAATCATTAGAGTCATACACTTGGATTTTTCACAAAAGAAGGCAGAATGAAGTTCAACACAAATCGAAGGCAAAATGAAGAAATTCTTATATTAATAAGAGATCTTTACAAAGCCCACGAGGTGCCCTTACACAGAAACATAGAAGCAAAAAACAGCAGTCAAAGGCCTAATATAGTTTCGAGGGTGTATCCTCAAGAGTAACATCTTCGAGAACCTCTTCCTCGGGGACTCCATTTCAATATTTAAAGCGGCGTCTTTGAGGATCTCCTTCGAAACAACAATATATGAAGAAACGACTATAGCCTATCAAAGAGCAAAAGCTTTTAACAAGCGAAGAAAATTGTAGCTTGGTGAAAAACTTGGCGAGTATGTATCTCGCCAGAACTACTATTGTGAAGCCACTTCTTGGGAAATTGTACCGGTGTGGGATGCAAAAGTTAGTAGATAGTGCCACCCCACTCCACGAAAAGCAGAAGGAATGAAGCGCCACACAGGGTTTGAGTTAAGACAGATGAACAACGGTGTAAAGACCACATATCTTCTGATACGGAAAACATTTGGTGTCATTCTCTCATTATTTCGGGCCAAAAAAAACCAGAACTCAGTATAACCCCACTCAGTGGGGAAAAGATTTGGAAAAAAAGCCATGGCATAACTGACAAAGTTGTTGCCGTATGACCTTATGGCCACAGGTTTGAACCATAAAAATAGGAGTTTGGAGAAGGATATAGAGAAGGGAAAGGACTAAAGGCTGTTGGAGAACGAATGAGTGAAGCTTTAGTTAAAACAATCCCTCATTTATAGGGAGGCGGTAACGTAACCGACGGCGCAATCAATGCTTTTGGGGAAACGGATCGACGGCGCAACCAATGCTTTTGGGGAAACAGATCGACGGCACAATAAACACTTTTGAGAAAATGGACCGGTGGTATATTCAATGCTTCTAGGGAGACGAACCGATGGGATTTTTCAATCACTTCGAAAGCTTACATCACGAGCATGACGTTATCATGAGAGGATCGAGAAAATCGAGGTCAAAGTCGTTTCATATCATTCTATCCTAAGAAACGCGGCGACTATCTGTATACGGCTAAAATCGGAGAGACCGATTTCGTGATTACTATGGCTTTCCACTACCTGTCCTCGGAAGGCTCGAAGCACGGCTTGAGGATTTGTCCCCGAGGGTGTCCTATGCTCGACCTTGGGGTAGCAGAAATCAGAAGCAGTCATAGACGAGCGGGAAACTCTCGAAAGGCGCGTGGCTTAAAGTTGACCAGGTCTCCAAGAATAGTACAAGTCCATGCCGTGACATTAAATATTTGTACTAGCTGTTTACCTTTGTAATAAATTCCAATGTACTATGTTGGAATTCTCCCTACCTATATAAAGGGGACCCTTATCATTTTTTGCACATGATATTCAATACAAGGAAGAAGAACATTCTCTGCTCTTTAACTCAAACATTCTCCATTGTTGACTCCTTTGATTTATTGCTTACATTTACTTCGTTTCATTTATTGTTCTTCATTTATTACTCATCATTGATCATAAATAGCCTCCTTCGAGGCCCATAAAACTGTATAGCTTCATTGCTTGTTCACCATTAGCCCCGAGCCTCGACCTCGAGTACTTACCTCGGCCAGCTTGGAACCCCCGGCTTAAGGAAGTCTGGTTTGGTTGTTCCGATTTTATATCACTCTTATCTCGTTTCTTTAACTCACATTTAACACATATTTCTTAACAAATAGCATTAAAATAAATCACATATTTTTAGAACCACATAATCAAATTTAATTATAATTACCATTTTCAAGGTAAATAGAAGTTTTTATAGATTGTCTAAATATGCTGCCCATAGGCGTTTTTAGAACTATGCCGAGCCCGCACCTTTTCACATTTTAGGCACCGTCAGCGAAAAGGGTCCATACCCACGATGATGTGCCCGTTTTTAACAAGAGTTCTTTCTCTACTTTGGGCACGAGGTCAGGTGTAAAATCGTCTACGAAGTCCACCAAAATTTGAGACTTGATAAGCGTTTGGGGCTGATACTCGATATCACACCCTCCGAGTTCGATGGACCATTTGGCCAATCGGCCCGATAATTCGGGATTATGAAAGACATTTCGAAAAGGATATGTTGTTAATACACATATAGGGTGGCATTGAAAGTAAGGTTTCAATTTCCTAGATGCACCTACTAATGCAAGAGCTAGTTTTTGTAGGTGCGGATACCTGGTTTCAGCATCTCCTAGGGTCTGACTTACGTAATAGACATGGAATTTCGTACCTTGTTCTTCTACAACCAACACACCACTTACCGCTACTTTAGACACGGCCAAATATAAGTATAGTGTTTCATCCTCCTACGGGGTGTGGAGAAAAGGTGGGCTCAAGCGATACCGCTTTAATTCATCCAAGGCATGTTGGCATTTCGGAGTCCACTCGAAGTTGTTTTTCTTCTTGAGAAGGGAGAAAAAGTGATGACTCCAATCTGATGACCTCGAGATAAATCGGCCTAAGGCTGCTATCCGCCCGGTCAGTCGCTGGACGACTTTCACGTTGTTCACCATGGTGATCTCCTCGATGGCTTTGATTTTGTTGGGGTTGATCTCGATCCCCCTGTTCGACACCATGAAGCCCAAAAAATTGCCCGATCCGACTCCAAAAGCACATTTTTCGGGGTTGAGCTTCATGTACCTTCTTAGGATATTGAACGTCTCCTGCAAATGAGTCAAATGGTCATCTGCATGCAAGGAATTGACTAGCATGTCATCAATGTAAACTTCCATGGACTTTCCTATTTGATGTTCGAACAGTTTATTAACAAGGCGTTGATATGTGGCTCCCGCATTTTTTAGCCCGAAGGTCATTATGTTATAACAATATGTACCATACTTCGTAGTGAACAAAGTCTTTTCCTGGTCCTCCGGGTTCATATGAATTTGATTGTACCCAGAGTAGGCGTCGAGAAAATTAAGGATCTCGTGGCCGACCGTAGCATCGATCAACGATCGATGTTGGGCAATGGGAATGAATCTTTAGGGCATGTTTTATTCAAGCTTTTATAATCTACACACATTCACAGTATTTCCCTTTTTAGGGACTGCTACTACATTAGCTAGCCATTCGGGGTATTTTACCTCCCTAATGGATCCTATTTTGAGAAGTATTGTTACCTTGTCTTTAGTGAATGCATGTTTTACCTCGGACTAAGGTCTTCTTTTTTGCTTCACCGGTTTGAACCTGGGGTCGACACTTAGTCGATGGGTGGTTATCTCCGGAGGGATCCCTATGATGTATAAATGGGACCAAGCAGAGCAATCAATATTATCAATAAGAAATTGAATAAGTTTTTTCCTGAATTTGGGGGTTAATCCCGTTCCCAGGTATACCTTTCGATCTAGAAGATGTTCGATCAATACGGCCTATTCGAGCACTTTGACTATTGATTTCGTTGCATATGACTCGTCGGGGGAAACGAAGGTTCCAGGGGTGAGGAAGTCTTATTCATCGTCCTCGACCACCTGCTCACCGATCACCTGTCCCTCGGGTTAAACCGAGGGTCTAGACTGTGGTTGCTATTTGGCTATCTGCTTGTCTCTTGACTTCTCCGAGGTGGAAGGTGTCGATGCTGGTGCCAAGTCATGCACCGCGAACATCTCCTTAGCTGCATGATGCTCCTCATACACTGTTATAATGCCATCCTTTGTTGGGAACTTTATCATTTGATAAAGAGTTGAAGGCACTGCCATCATGCTATGTATCCATGGCCTTCCAAGTAAGGCATTGTACCTCATGTCACCTTCGATGACATGAAACTTGGTGTCTTGAATTGTACCGGCCACGTTGACTGGGAGGATGATTTCCCCCTTCGTTGTTTCACTCGCCATGTTGAATCCATTCAAGAATCGAGAGGCGGGGATGATTTGGTGAGCAGCTCGAGATGATCCACAACCATCGACCTGATTATATTGGCCGAGCTACCTAGATCCACGAGCACATGTTCAATTTGAACTTTATTCAAAAGAAAAGAAATTACCAGTGCATCATTATAAGGATGATATAAGGCCTCGATGTATTCTTCATTGAATGTAAGAGCATCCTCGGGTATGTAGCTCTGAGTCCGCTTTTCCTTTGTGATGGATAATTTTGTTCGTTTGAACACGGGTCCCTTTGGGACGCCGACTCCTCCAATTATCATATGAATGATGTGCTGGGGCTCCTCTGGTTCGTTCTTCCTGTTTGCCTCTCTTTCTCGAAAGTGTTCTTGGTTCGATCACTGAGGAACTCTTGAAGATGCCCCTCATTGATCAGTCGTGATACCTCCTCTCAAAGCTGTCTACAATCCTCGGTCCTATGACCGTGAGTGCCATGGTATTTGCACATTAAGTTGGGGTTCCTTTGGGAAGGATCTTACTGCATGGGCTTTGGCCACGTGGTATCTCTGATCTTACCTATGGCTTATACGATGTCTGAGGCATCGATGTTGAAGTTGTACTCTGACAATCAGGGTGCCTCCAGCGGTCCCAAGTTCCTGTCGAACCCGGTTTTGCTCATGAGTCCCCGGGAACCTTGACCTTGATCCACCCTTCGATCATTTCAAGGTATATTACGCCTCAAAGCGTTTCTTCAGTCTTCGACATATGGTTGGTATCTTTCCTTGTTCTGTCTCGGCTCCCTTTCTACATTTCTTGATTCTTTTTCTAAGAGCCTGCTTGGATATACTGAGCCCGAGGAGGATCCCAATTGGTCGTCCTCGACCCTGATTTTCGATTGATACCTGTTGTGCACATACGCCCAAGTTACGGCGGGATACTCGATCAAATTTTTCTTCGGCTACTTCGAAGCTATCGAGATTCGTTCATTATAGCCCTGAGTGAGGGCTTGCACTGCCCAGTCATCGAAGACCGGTGGTAATTCCATTCGTTCCATCTGAAATCCGGATAAGAACTCCCTTAGCATCTCGTTCTCTCTTTGTTTAATTTTTAAGACATCAGACTTCCTTGTAGCGACCTTAATGGCATCAGCATGTGCCTTCACAAAAGAGTCTACCAACATTGCAAACGAGTCTCTTGAGTTCAGGAGGAGGTTATGATACCACATCATGGCCCCCTTGGACAGTGTTTCTCCAAATTTCTTCAACAAGACGGACTCAATCTCGTCGTCTTTTATGTCATTTCCTTTTATACCACAAGTATATGTGGTAATATGCTCATTGGGATCTATGGTCCTGTTGTACTTTGGGATATTGGGCATTCTGAACTTCTTCGGAATGGGCTTTGGAGCCGCACTCGATGGAAATGGTTTCTGCACGAACTACTTCGAATCTACTCCCTTTAAAATCGGAGGTGCGCCTGGTATCTTGTCGACCCTCGAGTTATAGGTTTCCATTTTTTTGTCGTTGGCCTATATATTCTTTTCTCCGGACTCGATCCTTTTGGTGAGGTCCTCGAGCATTTTCATAATAGTGGGGTCTGTTCTTGACCCATTATTGCTCGATCTTTCTGGTGCTGGCTCAACTCGAGGAGCAGTTTCCGGTCCTGCTGTGCTCGGGGTCTTTTGTTGGCTCTGTAGCTGAGCAATAGCCACTTGCTGTGCTTGTACCATTTCAAAAACTACTTGCAAACTAACTTCTTTTTCTTCTCGAGCTTGTGTTCTTTATGTGTCATGTTGGTCACCTCCGCGCACACTTCCGTCAGCATCCGTGTCCACATCAACATGTAAAGCATCGCGCGAGCCTGCATCGACGGGGACTGGTGCTGGTGCTACCACAGGGTTTTGCGTGGTACACCGGCGACTGAGGCTATTGCATAGTTCTCTCCATGGAACTCAAGACCGTTGTTTCCATGTGCGTTTGTTGAGTTAGACATATTGTTGACCTAAAATCAAAGAATCTTTGATATGAAAAAGTGTGAAGAATAACTTATGTTATCAGAAAACTAGCATAAAAACAATCACTATTATTTTTAGCCCCACAGTGGGCGCCAAACTGTTTACCTTGAAAATGGTTTCAACAATTATATTTGATTTGTGATTCTAAAAATATGTGATTTATTCTAATACTAGTTAATAATCGAGAAATGATAAGTGTAAGCAAGGAAAATGTGATAGCCAAACCAATATTGTCACAGAACTGAGGGCCTCGAGCTCACTGGATTGGGGACCTCGAGGTCAGATAATAGCAGTAAATGAAGAATAATAAAGCTGAGAGACAATGTTGAGCACGTTAAACGAAAAGAGCAGGAAATGTTCTATTGCAGTCAATGTTGTGTGTTACAAAAACTATTGGGGTCCCCTTTATATAGTAGGAGGGGAAAATCCCAATATAGTACATATCTAATTATGACAAAGAATGTTATTGGTAAAGTTGTATAATGTCCTAGTACGGACTTGTACTATCTCATGCAGACTTTATTAGCTCTAACCACATGTCCTTGGGAGTTTCCCGCCTTTCCATGACAATCTCCGATTTTACATTGCTTCGAGGTGGGCCGTGATGGGCCTTCGATGTACTCTCTCGAAGTACGCCTTATTGAGGTCGGGCTTCCGACTCTATTTCGAGCCTCTCGAGCTCGGGCTTGGAATGCCATAGAGGCCTCGATACCAGGATCCCGGTATCGACCATATACAGTTCCATAAACCAGTGATGACAGTGGTATCAATCGATATCATATAATGAAGGCGTCAGTTCGGCGATCAATTTTCGTATTGTTGACTCTAACCATACACTTAATATCAATTTCTATTTCACGGGCATAAAAATGAATATTGTGGCATATATTCTCCACAACCCAAGAAATCTTCGTAATTTTCTAACCACTAATATTTCAATCCAGCAAAAGTTGCAAACCAGTGCACATATTAGTTACTCTACTATAAAAAGTAAATTATTGGCACACAATCAAACTGGAAGGACTGAGAACATTGAGAACATACGAAATATCATAGAAACTTTTTATCTCTAGTGTTTTTAAGTAATTAAGAAGGGTATGAAAGCTGGCACTGTTTCATTAAATGCCCTAAACCAGGCAACGTTAGAAATTGTAGGCGGTTTCTTTTTGGGTTTATTAAATTAAATAGGGTATTTAATTAGGTAATTAAAGGGTGTTTTGGTAATTCAATTTTTAAGCTAAATTTTAGTTGTACCTTATTAGGGGAGGGAAGGGGAGGGTCAAAATAGTTTGCTTGAATTAGAACTGTATTGGTAAAAAAGAGTTCCACACGTAAGATGATTCCTGACAACTCAGAAAGCTACGTGGACCAAGGAAAATATGACAGATGGATATGATTCTATAAAGAGGTACGGAACAGAGAGGTACGAATCAATAAACCTACGGGGTAATCAGCTACGGGAAACCCAACCTGTTTGGGACACGGAAGAGATACAGTCAAAATGAATCCGGACAAAGCTACGGGCAGATCCAGAGATCCTCAATTAATGACTCATACGTTACACAACCTTCACGCAACAGTTACGGTTATCCTTTGAAACGTCCCATTAATGTAATAATTAGTCATTAATGAGTGATCATTATAAAAGGCAGACGTTATATTGAGAACTCCCTATATAAGAGAAAAGGAAATGGCTTGTAAGGGCATCTGAACGACGAATACAAGACACTTTACTTTTCTGAAGCATCTTATTATCATCATTTACTTATTCTTCTTTACTTAATATTATTTCCTTGATTATCAGTAACCCGTGTTCATCCTAAAAATAGCTTTGGTTAAAGGATCTAATTCTTTGGTTAAACAAATCGGATCCGTTACCCGGAATATGATAATCTTTGTTTGCTTTTCAATCGATATCCTCTAAATTATGTCGAACTCCAACGACAACAACCAACAGAGAGATAGGATTCCTATCACGACCCGAAATCCCACCTTCGGGCCATAACTGCGTCTAACGTTGAACCCGCTAGACAAGACAACGTTTGAACTAAATAAATCTCAATAGTAACTAAAACGAACAAGATGACTAAGGCATCGATGTCCCACAATGAAATTTAACAAAATAACCAAAATACAACATAGCACTTTCGAAAATAAAACCCATATACAAATCCCAGAACTGGTGTCACATACTCACGAACTGTCTAAGAGATTACTACAAACAAAAGATCTGAAAAATAAGTACATAGGACTGTCTTTGAAATACAAAGTAAGACAGAGCTGAAAGTGAATAGTAGAAAGTGACGTCAAGGCCCACGAACGTCTGCGGGTCTACCTTGATGTCCCTGAATGCGCTGAGTGAAGCTCCGACCGTCAGTGATCACCGGGTCCGGCTGTGTAGTCTGCACAACATAAAGAAGTGCAGGTGTAGCATCAGTACAACCGACCCCATGTACTGAGTAAGTGACGAGCCTAACCTCGGCGAAGTAGTGACGAGGCTAGGACCAACAACAACATATGTACCTGTACAGTTTTATATAATAACAGGAAATGTGGCAATAGAAATAAGCAAGTAAGAAAGATATGGGGAGGACATGTTGGGGTAACAGGGGCAACAAAATGCTAGCACGGTAGATCCGGGTAATAACTGAAATGTAAAAGTAAAGGCAGGAATTTAACTTCTCAACAGATAATGAACAGAAAAAGGCACGGCATGTCCCCTCGTGCATAACCTCACAATCACTCGGCACGGAATGTCCCCTCGTGCATATATAATAACACTCAGCACGGAATGTCCCCTTGTGAATAACCTCAGAATCACTCGGCACGAAATGTCCCCTCATGCATATATAATAACACTCAGCACGGAATGTCCCCTCGTGCATAACCTCACAATCACTCAGCACGGAATGTCCCCTCGTGCATATATAATATCAAAACAAGGCAACAATATAATGTGAAAGTCTACACTAAGAAGTCTCATGTGCATGAAAATACTCAATGAAATTTCTATTATCCCGGCAAGGAGAAATCATCAATTACAACATCAACAAATGCCCGACAAGGGTCTCAGCTATAGCCAACCTCGCATCAGAAATACAGTTTCAACAATGTAAGCCTCAACTGAAACAAATAACTCAATAAATCTCCACGTCAGGGAACAACATCAAGGTACCACTTTTTAATTCACCAATTACTCATAGGGCAGAGAATATCAAGAACGTAGTAAGTTTCATCACAAATGACTCACGAGCATGCTTGACCGCAACGCATAGGCATTCGTCACCACGCATATACGTTGGACATGAGTTACACATAGCAAATAAGACTATATACCTAATCCCTCAAGCTGAGGTTAAGCCAAACACTTACCTCGGCTCCAAA
>ML292721.1:762-23000 GCA_005239495.1 Nicotiana undulata | reverse complement strand
AACCAGATAGCAGATTTTCTAGTTTTTCCAACTTAGCTCCCGGGGGTCTAAAACACCCCCGAGCCCCTCGGGACCCCGTCCAAAAGCACCGGCAAGTCTGTATTCACGATACGGACTCGCTCGAACTTCCAGAACATGAAAAGAAACAACGGAACTCTAAATCAAACCCCAAAATCAAATTAATCAAACTTAAGAACTTTGAAATTCTAGAATTCACTTCAATGCGCCGAACCGGCCTAAACTACTCAGAATGACTTCAAATTTTGCAGACAAGTTATAAATGACACAATGGAACTACTCCAGGTCTCGAAATTTCATTCGGACCTCGGGAACATAAACTCCAATTTTTCCTCATTTGGATCCGAAACCAATCAAATCAAGTCCGTTTTACACCAAATTTCACAAATAGGACAAGTGACACATAATAAACCTGTCCCAGGCTCCGGAACCGTAATACGGGCCCAGTAACACGGTTTTCATATTTATTCATTTTCAAATTCCTTGATTATTTTCAGAAAATAATTTTCTTTAAAAATTCATTTCTCGGGCTTGGGACCTCAGAATTCGATTTCGGGCATACGCCCAAGTCCTATATATTCCTACGGACCCTCGGGGACCGTCATATCACGTGTCCGGGTCCCTTTACCATAAATGTTGACCAAAATCAACTTTACTCAATTATCCAATTCAAAAATCCCATTTTTATCAAATTTTCACATGGAAGCTTCTCGGCTACCTGCCCGGGCTATGCACGAATATCGAGGTGAGATTAACGGAGGCTTTCGGGGCCTCGAAACACAGATTTAGCTGGAATTACTTAGGATGACCTTTTGGGTCATCACAATTACATCACCTCTTCCATCCCTAGGAGGTTCAAGGGAACAATCCCAATAGAGATCCAACAACAACAACGATAACAACAACAATGATCAAACACTAGAACAAGATCGTATAAAGCAAATGATTACAGAGTATGTGAGTCAAGGTTTGCAAGAATTTTCAAGGGGATTACCAGCGGCATCACCTACATCACTGACACCACCTCCTAATAACACAATTACCGTGGAAAATCCTCAGTCTGGGTTGGTAAACTTAGCAAGGGATGACACTCCTAATGAATCTCTCGAAACGAGACCAGGTATGACTAATAACCCTGAATTACAAAATTTACTACTAACCATGCTGAAACAGGTAATGGAACAAAACGATCGAATCGAGCAAATTCCTGGAGTACCACCTGTTATCAAGGGCATATAGATATTCTCAACAACCTTGGAAACCAAGCGCAGCACCCTTGCCTATACCCAAGAAATTTAAAATGCCATACCTTCCTAAGTATGACGGAACAACTGACCCACGCGACCATGCGACTTCTTTTACTACCAGAGTAAAGGGCAACGACTTAACAAAATAAGAGATTGAATCAGTCCTTGTCAAAAAGTTCGGAGAAACACTTACCAAAGGAGCCCTAACCTGGTATTCTCTTCTCCCTGAAAATTCTATTGATTCTTTTGCTGAGCTTGCATATTCTTTCATAAAAGCACACTCTGGTGCACAAAAAGTCAAGAAAAGAATGGAGGACATATTTAAAATAAAGCAAGGAGACACGGAACTACTCCATGAATTTGTAGACAGGTTCCAGCGAAAAAGAATGCAATTACCCAGGGTGCCTGATAATTGGGCAGCCATGGCATTCACAAGTAATCTAAATGACAAAGGCTCAGAAGCCACGAGGAGAATCAAAGAAAATTATAGAGAATTCCCAGCTACAACGTGGAATGATGTATATAACAAGTACACTACTAAACTTCGAATAAAAGAAGGTATCATTGCTCGTTCAAAAGATGAAGATCATTCTAGATCCGGGCGATCTGAATCAGACAAGAGATCAGGTAAAAATAGGTACGATCCTTACTTAGGACCATCGGGACGCGAAACTCGGCCCAGGTTTGAAAACACTAGGTCAGATTATAGACCACGAAACAGGGATGTAGGCTCATCCTCATCTAGATCCAAAAAGGATCGGGATGAATGACCTAGAGGTAATGCACGAATTGGGGATCATACCTTTAATGTAAGTACTCCTGAACTTGTTTCGATATTAAGAAATATGGGAGATAAGATTAAGTGGCCCAAAGAAATGCGGTCAAACCTAAATAAGAGGAACCCATATTTCTGGTGTGAATTCCATAATGATCATGGACACAGGACTGCAGATTGCAGATTTTTACAAGGGGAAATAGAACAATTATTGAAACAGTGCTATTTAATAGAATTGTTTAGTGATAAAGGTAAACAGGCATATATGAAGAATAGGCAGGAGCCCCCGAAGCCTCCATATCCAAAAAATAACCGTCAACGTGATACATGGAGGAGAGGAAGTGAACGGAATAGTTTGCAAATTAGCCTCGAAGGTCACAATTACCCACGGAAAGCGGGTTCGAGAACATCCAGATGAAGATAATATAACCTTTGACGATGCAGATTTTGGCGGACTAATGCTTCCCACAACGATGCTCTGGCAATATCCTTACTCATTTATGACACTAACGTTAAAGGAGTGTTGATTGATCCAGGTAGTTCAGTCAATATCATTCTGCTAAAAGTCGTGGAAGAAATGCTCATGGGAAATCAGGTGATCCCAAAGGCATGAGCCTTATCATTGTTTGATAACTCTATAGTGATAACCAAAGGAGATATCGAACTTAGCACTTACACCGAGGGAGTAACAAAGAACACCAAATTCCAAGTCATTGATACTGACATGGCTTATAACGTGATTATGGGAAGGCCCTGGATCCACGACATGAAAGCGGTACCATCCACCTTACACCAGGTAATTAAATTCCCTTCAGAATGGGGTATCAGACAGATTAGAGGTGATCAACAGATCTCCAGAAATATAAATTCAGTGGTGCATTATAACAAAAAAGTAGATACGGAAGAATCGAAAGATAGAGAAATCTTCCAGACAGATGTCACCGGCCAAACAGGTACGGAAAAGGTTATTAACCAAACAGGTACGAAAGAAATGAACATTCAAACAGATACGGAAGGAGATACTCACGAGAAGGTGAATCAAGTCACCACGGAAGATGCATTGGACCACACAGATGTAGATTCCAGACCGGACGTCATTCATGAACCGGAGGAAGACGAGTACATCAAAACAACCACGGAAGAGCTCGAAGTTGTTCCATTGTTCGAACAAAAACCTGAATAGAAGTGTATAAAGGCACGAGGCTGAGCCCCGGTCAAAGAGGTAAGTTAATTGAGTATTTAAAGGCTAACGCAGATTGCTTTGCGTGGTCCCACTAAGATATGACAGGTATCCCACCAGAAGTGATGACTCATAAACTAAATGAAGATCCATCCTTCGTACCTGTTAAGCAGAAGAAAGAAAACAAGGACTATTCAAGAACCAAGTGATTGACGAAGAGGTACAGAAACTCTTGAAAATTGGTTCGATACGAGAGGTAACGTACCCTAACTGGTTAGCTAACATTGTGGTAGTACCTAAAAAGAATGGCAAATGGAGAGTATGTGTAGATTATACTGATTTAAATAAAGCATGCCCCAAAGATGCATTCCCATTACCATATATAGATCAAATGATTGATGCCAGCGCACGTCATGAATTGCTAAGCTTTCTAGATGCATATTCTGGTTATAATCAGATTAAATTGGATTCCTCAGAAGAGGAAAAAACCTCCTTTATTACGAACAGGGGGACTTATTGTTATAAAGTCATGCCTTTTGGCTTAAAAAACACTGGATCCACATATCAAAGGCTAGTGACAAAGATGTTCCAGGAACATCTGGGAAAAATTATGGAAGTTTACATCGACGACATGCTGGTAAAATCAACACGAGCGGAAGACCATTTCCAGCATCTCTCTATTACATTTGACATTTTACGCAGGTAGAATATGAAGCTGAATCCAGAAAAATGCGCTTTTGGCGTAGAATCAGGTAAATTCTTGGGTTTCCTTGTGTCAAACAGGGGAATAGAGGTAAATCTTGCTCAAATTAAAGCTATAGAAGAAATACCTAATGTACTTATAAATAAAAAATAAGTTCAAAGACTAACGGGAAGAATAGCAGCTTTGGGAAGATTTATTTCCAGGTCTTCCGAGAAAAGTTTTAAATTCTTTGCAGTCCTCAAAAAGCAGAATCAGTTCAAATGGACTCAAGAATGTCAACAGGCTCTCAAGAATCTGAAAGCTTATCTCAAACCCGCTGCTATCAAAGCCGAAGGAGGGGGAGAGGCTGTACATCTACTTGGTTGTCTAAAAAATTGATGTAAGTGCAGTGTTGGTAAGAGAGGATAAAGGTAAACAATCTCCTATTTATTATGTAAGTAACACTTTACTAGATGCTGAAACCAGATATTCACATCTAGAAAAGTTAGCCTTAGCTTTAATAATGGCATCTAGAAAATTACGACCATATTTTCAATGTCATCCAATCACTGTTGTGACTTCATATCCTTTAAAAAATATTTTGCATAAACAAGAACTATCGGGAAGATTAGCCAAGTGGGCCGTAGAATTAAGTGAGCATGAAATAATATATCAGCCTAGGACTGGAATTAAGTCTCAAATCTTAGCTGATTTTGTTACTGACTTTAATAATAGCATCGTCCCTGAAGTGGAAAAGGAATTACAACTCTTTAACGGTGCTAATCCAGGTCTATGGACCCTATTTAGTGATGGCTCTTCCAATATAAAAGGCGCCGACTTAGGCATAGTCTTAATATCACCCACGGGTGAAAAGACACGACAGACTATTAAATGTTATCATATAACTAACAACGAAGCAGAGTACGAAGCTGTCATTGCAGGACTAGAACTCGCACGAGAACTCTCAATCGAGCAAATTGCAATCAACAACGAATCCCAGCTGGTAGTGAATCAGATGCAGGGGACTTACGTTGCTCGAGAGACTCAGATGCAACAGTACTTGGAAAAGGCACGAGAGCTCGTGAGACAATTCAAAACATGGAAGGTAATATAAATACCTAGAGAAGAAAATGCGGAGGCATATGCATTAGCTAACCTCGCAGCAGTCACGGAAGTAACAAACAAAGACAATACAATTGTCGTTCATTTATTCCATTCAGCGATTGACCAGGACAAAAATGAGGTAACTTTCAACAATTTAACCTGGGATTGGAGAAACGAAATTCCAAGTTTTTTTGCAGAATGGTACCGTACCTAAAGACAAGAAAATAGCTCAAGCACTCCGCCGTAAAGCGGCACGGTACTGCCTCATTCGCAATACATTATATCGCAAGATGTTCGGAGGGCCCCAAGATAAATACCTCAGACCTAATCAAACGGTGTTTGTGATGAAAGAAGTCCACGAAGGACACTGTGGAAATCACTCAGGGGCGAGATCCTTGGTAAAAACCCTAATCAGAGCTGGGTATTATTGTCCTAAGATGGAATAAGAGGTCGAGAACCTTTATCCAAATGCGACAAATGCGAAAGGTTCGCCAATAACATGCATCGACCAGCGGAATTATTGCATCAGATTATATCCCCATGGCCCTTCATGAAATAAGGTATGGACATAGTGGGGCCTCTTCTCCCAGCTAAAGGACAGGTACGGTTTCTACTCGTGCTAACCGACTATTTTACAAAATAGGTAGTGGAAGAAGCGTTCAAACAGGTGCGAGAAAAGGAAGTTAAAAGCTTCTTATGGAGAAACATAATATGCCGCTTTGGTATACCAAAGGAGATTGTGTGTATAATGACCCACAGTTCATAGGCTCACAAATCACAGAATTCTTCGAAAGCTGGAAAATCAAACGGATCACTTCAACGCCATACAACCTCGTGGCTAACGGTCAAGCAGAATCAACGAATAAAATCATCATCAACAACCTGAAGAAGCGGCTAGATATATCCAAAGGAAATTGGCATGATGAGGTACCAGCGGTACTATGGGCATACAGAACTACTTCAAAAATAGCCACGGGAGAAACTTCGTTCGCACTTGTCTATGGCTCAGAAACCTTAATACCTGTGGAAATTGGCGAACCAAGCATAAGGTTTATAACAGCCACAAAGGAAGCAAACGACGACGAATTGAGGACTAATCTAGATCTGCTTGAACCATGAAGGGAAGCAGCGCTAATACGGATGGCAGCTCAAAAACAAATCATAGAGCGTTATTACAACCGTAAAGATCATCTCAGATACTTCAAGATTGGGGACTTCGTCCTCAAAAAAGTCTTTCAATCAACGAAATAAGCAGGCACAAGAAAGCTAAATCCAAATTGGGAAGGACCCTACAAAGTCCGAGGCATAGCTGGAAAGGGCGCCTACGAGCTGAAAGCTATGGACGACAGAATCCTACCGACAAGTTGGATTGTCATCCACTTGAAGAAGTAATAATTTTAAGGAAAAAAAGTACCCCCGGTCAGGTATCACACGTTCGATTTTATTTTGAACATTTAAAATTTTACTAACTTTTTTAGATGATAGGCATAAAGCTAACCCATCACCAGATGATGATATTAGACCTGCAAAGACGCGAGGAAGTAACACAATTCCGGGATCTAGGGTTACACTTTCTGATGGACGTTTTAAAGGGTTAAGCAGTCATCATCTAAAAGATATATACCTTCGAGTCCCGCATGTTTTTCCTTTTCAGGAAAAGGACCACAAGGAAGGAATAGTCAAATGCTCGAGATTTCATTCTTCAAATCTCAAACACTTGGGGGACTATACAGTATGGAAGGCTGAGACGAAGCAAAGAAGACTATCAGAAAGTCAAAGCTCGAGCCTGAAGATCCATCTACCCAATAAGACAAGTGATACGAGCAGAATCGAAAGAGCTGAAGAGTCAAATACAAAGCCTAATCCAAAAACCTTCGAACATGTTCAGGTTGAAAGGCAAAATATTAACCACGAGGAAGAAATGCACATCTTTGTACTTATTCAAAAGAAAACTGTTGTAACCAAAAACAGTTAGGGGTAAAAGATCATCATCATTGTACTCATTCAAAAACTGTTGTATCAAATAAAACAGTTACGTAATCTTTATACTCGTATAGAAAACTGTTATCGAATAAAACAGTTACGGATGAAAGATCAAAATCCTTGTATTTGTTCAGAAAACTGTTATCAAATAAAACAGTTACGGGTGTAAGAGCATATCCCTCGTACTTATTAAAAACTGTTATCAATAAAAATAGTTACGGATGAGAATCCCAATCTTTATAAAAACAATTACAAATGAAAAACAGTTGTTCTCTTGTATTAACTCGAAAAAACTATTACTTACGAAAAACAGTTACGAAATACAAGTGTATATCAAAATCTGTTAAAAGAAAACAGTTGCAACATGAGTTTTAGACGATAATCAAACACATGAAAAATGTTGTGGAAGTTCAAACAAAAAATTCTCCTCAGAAACATTCTTAAACATGTGAAAAATTCCTATCACTCTACTGCATTATTACACTATCATGAAGTGTAGACGTCTTCTTCATTAAGTATCGATCATAAAGGGCCCTCTTTCATAAATAATGCCTCTTACAAAAAAGGCTCGTATTTTATATGCAACACTGTGCCTACTATGAAAAGGTACGAATAATTTAAGCATCTTCATGCAAACATTCAGAGGTAAAATAAAACCCTCACAAATTAAACATGCAAAAGACTTAAGAGTGAAAACTCGAAGAAAAAAAAGTTGCACTTGCATATATTAAAAAGCGGTTAAGTAGGAACTAAGCATTGACTAGATACTTAGCCGCATATAACTTTTGTACATTAGGGTGCCCCTAAGTTGTCAGTTGGGGACTTTAAAAGATCCAAATCTACCCCCGATGGAGCTAGGGGTAACCACCAATCAAATAAAAAAAAAAGGGTGTGAATCAACATCTTAATCTTCTTAAGGAGGAGGAGTGACTTCTTAGCTGGCGGTAGGAACAGGAGCAACTTGGGACGAAGAGGCGTGAGCAGCGAGAGTCTCACCTTCAGGTGAAGAGAGAGTCTGATCTTGTTGAGCCTTCTCCATGGCTTCCTTTATTTTAGCTATTTCAACACTAAGCTCGAAACCTTCTTGACTCATTTCCGTCAATGTGTCAAGGCGAGAATTAATGTATGCTAAACTAACATCAACAACAGCCGCCTCTTCGAGAGTTTTATAATCTCTCTCCCATATCTGAAGTTCAGCTCTTTGCCAGTCCTTCTCAGCTTCAGCAGCTTCATGGTCATGGGCAGCCCTCAAAGGTACAATTGACTCCTCCAGAGTGTGGACTTTGTCCAAAGCATTGCGAAGATCCTCTTGATTCCGGGTGAGTGACTGCACAAGCTCGCCTGAGTATTCCTCCTTCTGCCCCAATAAGTCTTTCAAGCTTCTAACTTTTTTGGAGGCACAGGATTATTGCTCAACAAACGAAGACTCAAGAATGCTCTTGTCTTTGTCCGCTTGGCTAGAAGAAGCCTTCTCCACTGCCAACTCCGCAACCACGACTCTCATCTTCCTCTCCAAGGTACATTTTTTTCTTCTAAGGCTTCCATGTCGAGCCTCAGGCTTTCATATTGCCCCTTTCAATTCCCTGCTTCAGCATGCCACTCTTTTAGCTCTTGTTCTGTGTTAGAAATTCTCTTCATGAGCTCCATGCCTATAAGATTGGTATACAAAAAAGAAATCAATTAGATACGATAGATTTCATGTACAAAAATGAAATGAAAGAAAAATGCATTTTACCTTCAAAGAGGAATGTACGACTTCATTAGCCCATGTAAGGGCGCTATGTCTATCAAGATTGGTCCTCTCTGCTGGGCAAATCAAAGGCTTCAGCCACACTTCAGGTTGTCCAGATTTCTTAAAAAGGCTCCCGTCACCCGAAACCTCAATTAGCACTTGCCTCATCTCCCTGCTGGAAGACCCTACTTCTCTAACAGGAGGCACAGAAGCAGGCTGAGACAAAGAAGCCATGGGTAATGAAATTTGGGGAGCAAAAGAAGCATCAGGCGTATAAACTTGAAGAGATGAGGAAGCCACGGGAAAGGCAGCAGCAAAAGTAGTAATGGCCAAAGGAGCAGAGGAAATAGCCGAAACGGACGAAGGGATTTCTCTAAAGGAGGGGGCAAAAACAGCCAGAGGCGTCTCATTAGCAGCAGGGCCAAAGCCTTCGCGGAATAGATGATCCACGGAATCCTGTGCAGGAGAAGAAGAAGCATCCCCAAATGTAGAAGGTCTAACATCATGCACGGAAGACACTGCCACGGGTGTAGACTCATCGTCTAAGACCACCCTTCTTCTACGTGACCTGTGCACCAAAGCGCCCTCTTCTTCTTCTTCTTCTTCTAAGGTCCTAGACCCACTAACTTTGCTCTTTGAAGAAGAGGAGCCAGTAATAATTTCCTGGGCCTGAGCCAAAGACATCTTCGGAATGGATGCAGCAGACACCCCCTGAGCAGAAAACCCTGTCGAAAGAAGAAGGTTAAACAAATGAAGAAAACGAGGCTCGAGTAAGGAAAATAAGCAAAAAAACAAAAGTTTCACTTACCGTGAGTCTTCACTTTCCAACCGTACTTCCCAGAGAAGTACTTCCAAGATATTTCCTCCAATGGAGAAACCGATAACAACTTTTCTACCCAATCACGGATACCAGAGACATTCTCAACAGTACCCATGATTGCTAAAAGAAGAAGAAAGTAGCTACGGTGTTAATAAAGCACTTAAAGAAAAGAGAAGAAAATAACAAGTGTGAGCTAAAATGTACTCACGTGCATGATTCCACTTCTCAGGGAAGGGAAGATTTTCTTCACCCACTAAACCAGCAGTGGGCACAGCAACGTACCGAAGGTACCAGCCTCTATCCTTGTCGTCATCAGGGGTTACCAACACTCTTTTGCTCCTAGCAGCCAGAGTGAAAACCCCTTGACGAAACAAGGTAGGAGAATAAAGATTAATGAGGTGATTGAAGGTAAACGGAATCGAGGCTAAAGAAGATAAACATCTAAGACACGCGACAACTCGCCACACAAGAGGACCAACTTGTCCTAAGCAAATATTGAAGAAACGACAAAACTCGATGATGACCGGATCAATAGGAGGTCTAAACCCTAGAGTGAAAGGTTAAGTGTAAACAAAAGAATGCCCCGTCTAGTAAGACATTATTCTTTGATTGCTATTTGGAATAACAATGGGAAAATCAGACGCCCAAGAACATTCCCTGCGAACAAGGGGAATCAAACCTTCAGTAATAAGGGTGGGATACCTATCAACACTATCAAGGGATAACGACTGGTCTACAAGGACTTGGCTATCCCTAGTGAAGGTAAACTCAGCAAGAATGATTTCATCCACTCGTGGTTCGCGAAGGGGTTCATGATGATATCTACCCCTGGACAAAGACCTCGAAGCCCTAGCTCTTGGAGATACTAAAGACCTAGCAGAAGGAAGGAAAACAATCTGGGAAGAAGAAGGGCCTCTCTAAGGAGTAGAACTTAAACTCCTCAGTCTACCACCCATCCGACTCCGAGTCGGAACAAAAGAGGGTGTCAAATTCTCGACGTCTATTACTCTTTTAGATTGGTTCGAAGAAGACATGTTTACGAAGACAAGAAGAAATTCTTTACAAATAAAAGAGACAAGCTAGAAAGTGTTTCGTGGAAGTAAAGAAAAGAAAAGAGGTATTTATACTTGAAGACAGCCGTCAAACATGGGAAAAAATAATAATGAGAAAAGTCATAATTGAAGGTGTCACTTCATGACTGATGTAGCTGCAGAAAGCCCTAAAAGGCGCCGAGTAACTGCAGAACCAATCCGGAGGGAACACGTGGATTGCGCATTAAATGGAAGCGACAAGCGACGCCTATGTTCAGAGAAGGATACAATGTTTCAAGGTAAAGTGGCGGTAAAATATTCCCGCCATAAATGCATATCCACTTACCAAATATTAATCGATAAATAAATGGTAAGCTGGGGGACTCTCTGTATTGGTAAAAAAGAGTTTCACACGTAAGATGATTCCTGACAACTCAGCCAGCTACGTGAACCAAAGAAAATATGACAGCTGAATATGATTCTATAAAGAGGTACGGAACAGAGAGGTACGGATCAATAAACCTACGGGGTAATCAACTACGGGAAACCCAACCTGATTGGGACAAGGAAGAGATACAGTCAAAATGAATCCGGACAGAGCTACGGGCAGATCTAGAGATCCTCAATTAATGACTCATACGTTACACAACCTTCACGCAATAGTTATGGTTATCCTTTGAAACATACCATTAATATAATAATTAGTCATGAATGAGTGATCATTATAAAAGACAGACGTTATATTGAGGAACTTCCTATATAAGGGAAGAGGAAATGGCTTGTAAGGGCATCTGAACGACGAATACAAGACACTTTACTTTTCTGAACCATCTTATTATCATCATTTACTTATTCTTCTTTACTTAATATTATTTTGTTGATTATCAGTAACCAGTGTTCATCCTAAAAATAGCTTTGGTCAAATGATCTAATTCTTTGGTTAAACAAGAACGTGTATACAATTCGAGGGTCTTAGCAGACAACGTCAATTTTGTATGCATAGAAATTATCAAAATTCCTTTAAAATTTAACATTTTCAAAATTTGATGAACATTTTATCTATAGAGTCTATTGTATGAGTTCGGACAAGTGTTTAAGTGGTTAGGTTAAAAAAGAATTATGTATAAGGTTTGGGGAGTTCCCACCATCAATCACGTGGATCAATCGTTATCACAAACGTTTTATTCTTGGTGGGGGTTAATGACCCACCAACGCAAGTGTCTTTCCAACAATAGTCCCT
Organism: Nicotiana undulata; assembly: GCA_005239495.1. Classification (NCBI taxonomy): domain Eukaryota; kingdom Viridiplantae; phylum Streptophyta; class Magnoliopsida; order Solanales; family Solanaceae; genus Nicotiana; species Nicotiana undulata. Next base: position 11,188 of record ML292721.1, on the reverse strand, counting down.
GCCCTATTGCTTTATTCTTATAATTAAAAAGTCATTATATTAATGATTAATTTAACTTTGTTGGATACTTAAGTTCTTACATTCTTCCCCTTCAGCTGAACCATGTCTTTTCACATTTATATATGTTAGTCGGAAATTAAGGTCAACAATAAACGCCTTACAGCTTGTTTGGATTGTGTCCTATGTTACTTTAAATCCTGTTTGTAATTTTCTTGTATCGTATCATTAAATTTGTCGTTACGCAACGACGAATTTTGAAACATTATGTAACGATTTTGTGTGGTTGCATTATTATCTTGTCTTTTTCTCTGATCTCACCCTTTATTATTATGAAATAATTTTATTTTATCAGTTACTCTACCTTTTTATATTATAAGTTTACATTGTATCATAGTTTTTCTTTATAATATTACAGGTTTATTTTTTATATTGCCGGTGCGTGATATCATGAAACAATGACAAATGATACAATCTATCCAAACATTGTATTCATGAAACAATACAGTACAATACAATACAATACGCTACGATACATTACGAAATGACGTGTAACTGTTAGGACGGAAAAAAGTCAGGTGTCATGCGGAATCTAGCAAAGCAAACCTTGAACGATGGTAAGTCAGACAACAAACGAGAAATATACCAAAGGAGACACAAACATTTAACGTGGTTCAGCCAAATGACCTACGTCTACGATAGAGATGAGCAATCCACTATATAAAAAGAGAGTACAAAATATTGAGAGAACAACCTCAGAAGAGGAAAGCACAAGTGCACACTAACACTTGTCCCGTAAAGTTCTCCCCCTAAACACGACTCTCAAACCTCATATGGCTACATTGTGGATACTACTGAATGACAAGCAAGGATCCTCAATTTATAGAAGTCTAAACCTTTTCCTACAAGACAAAGGACTAGCCAAACATGGAAGAATTATAATTTCCTTCTACAAAAAAGAAAACTCAATTATGGTAAATATATTGTCCTTTCCTTCAAGAAATAGGAAAACCAAATATGGTAAGAAAATCAGGACAACCCCTAACAATTCTCCCTATTGGCCTGAATTTTCTGACAAAACAAATCTAATCCACCTACTTCACACAGCCTTCAACAGGCCGCATCTCCAAATCTCCATCGCAAAGTTTGTCTCAATGAGAGTAGTTCAAATTTCTCACACAAAATCATGATTACCGTCAAATAGCTTGTGGCTAGAACTAAACTCGCCAAGATGAACCTTGTCTCGAACTTCATTCTGATACCACTTGTTAGGACCGAAAAAAGGAAGGTGTCATGCAGAAACTAGCAAAGGAAACCTTGAACGATGATAAGTCAGAAAACAAACGAGAAATATACCAAAAGTGGCACAAACATTTAACGTGGTTTGGCCAATTGACCTACGTCCACGGCAGGGATGAGCAATCCACTATATAAAAAGAGAGAACAAAATATCAAGAGAACAACATCACGAAGAGGAAAACACAAGTACACACTAACACTTGTCCTGTAAAGTTCTCCCCCTAAAAATGACTCTCAAACCTCATATAGCTACATTGTGGATGCTACTGAATGAGAAGGAAGGATCCTCAATTTATAGAAGTCTAAATCTTTTCCTACAAGACGAAGGACTAGCCAACCATGGAAGAATTACAATTTCCATCTACAAAAAAGAAAACTCAATTATGGTAAATATATTGTCCTTTCCTTCAAGAAATAGGAAAACCAAATATGGTAATAAAATCAGGACAACCCTGTTTAACCAAAAAATAAGATTTTTAGTCAAAGCCTATTTTTAGAAGAATTCGGGTTACTGATAACCAAGAAATTCCTTACTTTCTCAATGAATCACTTGAACGAAAATAAAATTGACTAAAAGATATTCTATAATTTATTGTAAGCAAAATAAAGTAATTGTATTCCAAAATAAGTCAGAACGTGCATTTACAAGTAAAATTCTCTTCCCTTATATAGAAGTTTACAAACATAACGTTCTCTAACATTTATGGCCGAATCATTATGATATTTAATGATATCAATTATCCGTTAAAATTGGTAATTGTAATTGTTCATGAAAATTCTGTAACGATTCTGATTCCCCTTCCTCATTAATTGGAGGTTCATAAATTTTCCTTTTTTACCGTCTTGGTTCATTCCGCCCGTGTCTCTTCGACTATATTAGGTTCGAATATAGATTCCCTTTTATCTCATGAGTGATTGACTCATACCTGTTGTAACTCGTATACCTTTTGTGAGCACGTGATTTTTTCACCCACCCTACACTCCTACAAATTCGATATAATAAATTAATTTTACAAATTATTGGTGAATTTTAGCGATTAGTCGTGAATTGCTTGCATTTTAGCATATTCATAATTCATCTTTTAAAATTATTAAAATTGCATCACCATTATCAAAGAATTATAAACTTATTATTTGTAATTAATTAAATTAAATAATAGACGGATGGTGGTTATTTGATGTAATATAAGTCTTAACCACTAATTAAAAAAATTAATCATTTTATCCAATAAGTCATAGATTTGATTAGGAGTATAAAATTAATTGTTCTCCATTCCTAATTAATCTGTAATTAGATGAAGATACAGGTTTAGAATCAATTATTACATTTCTTTAGATTTAATTAGGATTGAGTTTAATTAAATTAATTGGGTTAGTTAATTAAAAGAAAAAGACTAAATTCGGACCTGGGCTGAAATAACCCAGGCCCAACCTAGTCTCTACACTACCCAAGCGACCCAGCCCAAACCCCATAACCCATCTGGCCCCCAGCCCTGTCCAAAACGACCCCGTTTGAGCTAAGCTCAATCCCAGCAATTGATCTCCTAAGATCTAACGGTTGGGAACCCCACAACGCCTAAGTATAAAATTGTCTAAAGCCCCCCCCCCCCCTCTCAAAGGTCAGAAGTCTAACACCCGTCTCTCTCTCCCTTCTCTCTGAACCCCGCCGTCTGCCGCCCTAACTCTGCCGGCCGGAAATCGCCTCCGGCGGCAGAGCTCAACCAAAGACAATCAAATTTTCACCAGATGATCCTTTCTTCATCCTCAACCACGCCCCACCGTTAGTTTTCCCAAAAATTCACCCTAAAACGAGTAATTTCAGATCTCAGAATCTGAAACCCTAAAATCCTATCTCCGGTCGACTTGAAGAGAACTAATGGCTCAGACCTACATGAGTCAATAGCTCTTGATGAGAGTTATTGATTCATGTGGGTTTGGACCATTTCCAAACCCTGCCGGAATCCGGCCAAGGTCCGGCGACCTTCATTTTATCCGGCCAATCCTTTTTTTTTACGGGTATTTTTCCTCTGTCTTTACCTTTTCTATGAAATATCGAAACAAAATCAATTTAATTGCTGTTTTCGATGATTTCTGTTTATACTAGCTTGTTTTGTTATATTATTGATTCCTCTTGTCCCTTATTTGGATTATGTGTTGTCTACTATGGTTGATCAAGAAAATCAAGATAAAAAAAGAAGAAAACCTGAATTGTTTTAACTATTCTTGGTCGATTCATTTTTTGTTCCATTAGTATTGTCTAGAAATAACAAGCATATCGTTTAGTTATCCGAATGACTGGCTAAACTTGAATTTCTCTTTACTGAAAAAACAAGATGTCATAGGTTTATTCTGTCCCTGTTCATGTGATTAGATTAGGGTCATATTATGGTATGAACTGTTTCTGTGATTCCCTGATTATTGTGCTTAGATTATATGTCAGTGTTCTTTGTTTGCCCTTTGTTCATAATTAGTGAGTAGATAGTCGTTTGAATGCACTGTTTTTCAAGATTGTCTTTGATTAGTTAATTGACTATTTGATTCATTAAGAAACTAGTTTAATCCTATGCCTCAAGTCTAACCTAATTAATGATGACTTATAAAAGGATACATGTTAATAAGACCAACCTAGGTTATTAACACCTTGAATAATCAGCTAAGTCCTAAGTGCTAGTTAAGATAATTAACTAGGTTTGGTTAATTAACACAAGTTAACTAACCTAAAATTTGACTTGGTTAGCTGCTGATTTTAATCCAACCTTAGTTAGTCACATAAAGTTAAATAACCAAGTAATTATGAATTGATTAGGAGTTGATTATGCTTGATACTTAAAGCAAGTTAGCTGATTTGCGACTTCACTTAAGGTTAAAGTTAATCACTCAGTTAAGATAATCAACTATACTTGCTAGATAAGCTTAATAAAATTGTTTAAGCAAATTAACTTAACTAGCTACTGATTTTCAGAATAGGTCTTTTAATCAACTAAGCTTCAATCGACTAATTAAGTTGATTCAACTAACCTAAGCTTAAAAAAAATCAAGATTAGTCTTCATTAAGCCAATTAAACTAAGATCTAGCTAGTAATACTTATCAGTCTTAGTTTAACTATGGAACCTGACTAAGGATAATTAACTAAAGTTAATAACAACCCAAGTAAGTTTAACCCTGGTTACCTAATGGTAAATATAGGGAATTCAAGGGATATATTAGGTAATGTAGATTAGGAAGTCAGATTTTTAAGGGTAAAAGGGTATTTTCTAAAGTAAGAAGGTTCTAGAATGGGGGCAGTTGTCTCAAAGATAAGGATGACAGCTGCCCTATGTACTATTTCAGTCTATTGGGTGAGGAATATGCCAAGGCATATCCCATACTTAAGACTCCTATAAATAGACCCTTTTTCTAGAGACACCAGACCTTTTTTTTTACTCTTTCTTAGATGCTGAAAACATCCTGAAAATACAGAAAATCAGAGTATCTTCCATTCATAAACGAAAAAAAAAATTCAAAAAAGGGGATTATTAGAAAAGAAAAAATCTGATTTCTTTTGGGAAACAAGTTGACAAATAGATGGTCTAGTTCTCAACTTCTATTTCTTTCTCTTTGGAGTCTGATTTATGGGAGTCTTAAGCATTCTTACTCAAGATTTCTTGATCAATTCTTGCTGGGCTACTTGGTTTTCCTTGGTTTCTCTGTTTGTTGCTGCTGAATCCTCCTTCTTTTTGCTGATTATTGTTCATACTAGACCTTTATTTTGTCAAGTCTTTTGCTATTTTTCTCTTAAAAAGGTATGTATCAGCTCATCTATTCTTAACGAAATTCTTGGATTGGAATCTTCATCTTTTACTAACTGTATAAAACTGGTTGTTCTTAATAAATGAAGTTGCTTCTTCTGTTTTATGTAAATGTGACTGTATAGATGTTTATTGGCATGATAATGAATCTGTGAATGTGATAGGTACTGTCTTGATGTTAGTATTGCTCTTGCTGGTGTATGTTGTTTGCTTCAACTTATACGTACACAAATGTGGTTAATACTCATAGTTCGATATTATTAAATAAGTTGCACTAGGATGTTGAATCTGATCCTCTCTATGGTCAGATTCTTTTTATAAGAGTGCAGAAATACGCTTTTGATTGAGTCTTTTTGATCAATGAAGGGATTCAACAAGCAAGTCTCTAGAATAGTTTAGAATGTTGGCACTAGGGTAGATGAATCTGACTTTTAATAGTCAAATTCACCCCTTGGTAGTGCATAAATAGTAGCCTAGGGTGCGGGAAATCACCCTTTTACGGGTATAAAGTATGTAGTTAAAAAGGGCATTAGAGTGAGGAATCTGAACCTTTGAATGGTCAGATTCATTCTCTAAAAATGCCTAAATGATCAAAGTTTCTATATAGTTTAGAATTATGTTAGCATTAGCATTAGGGTAGATGAGTTTGACTTATTGATAGTCAAATTCACTCAATATTAAGTGCTTAAATAGTAGCCGATCACCCTTTAAGGGTATGAAATGAGAAATTAACAAAGGCTGTAGAATAGTGAATCTAAACCCTTCAAGTGGTTATGAGTTTAATAGGACCTCTATGGAGATGAATCTGACCCCTTTTTATGGTCAGATTCAGTCCATAAAAGGCAAGAACTGTAACGACCTGGCCGGTCATTTTGGAGAGTTAGCGCCCCGATCCCCTGATAACTGTTCCTCCCTTGTCTTATTAGGTTAATGGAACGAGTCGAAATGTTGAGTGATGAAAATTGGAGTGTTTTTGGACATATAGTTCTTTAAGGTGATCTTTAACCTTAGAAATTGGGCCGAAGCGGGAGCTGTGTGAAGACGGATCCGGAATGGAAATCCGTCGACTCCATTAGCTCTGTTGAGTGATTTAGGGGTTGGGAGCGTGTTCGGAATGTGTTTTTGAGGCCAGACGTAGATTTAGGCTTGAATTGGCGAAAGTTAGAATTTCGGCAATTTCGGCCGATAGGTGAGATTCTGATATCAGACTCGGAATGGAATTTCAAAAGCGGCAGCAGGTCCGGAATGTAATTTATGACCTGTGTGCAAAATTTGAAGTCATTCGGACTAGTTTAGACGTGGTTCGGTGTCGGAGATGAATTCTTGAAAATTCCTAAGTTCTTAGGCTTGAATCTATGCCTATTTGATGATTTTGATTTTATGGAGCGTGTTTTTAAGGCTCGACCAAGTTTGAATAAGGTATTTGGACTAGTTGGTGGTTTTGGTTGAGGTTCCGGGGGCCTCGGGTTGGTTTCGGGTTTTCAAACGGACACATCTTGGCCTTAACCCATTGCTGGTTTTACACCAGCAATTTCTGGTTCACTGCGAGCGCAAGGCATTAGCCGCGATCGCAGAGGATAAATCATGGAAGCCTCGAGTTTGTTCTCTGCGGTCGCAAGGTATTGTCCGCGATCACAGAGCTTTATAAGTTTGGGCTCCGCGATCGCATTCAACAGGTCGCAATCGCATAGGGTTTAAGGCTTGAGGGGTTAGTCAGTGATGACTCTACGCGGTCGCGTGGCCATTTTCGCGATCGCATAGGTCTTGGGGCATGAGGGTACGCGATCGCAGGTCATTGTATGCGATGGCATAGTGTTATTTTGACGCGTGGGATTTTTACTCTCCGCGATCTCGGCTGGGGCCCCGCGATCGCATAGCACAATGCCTGGGCAGAATGATAAAAGCCCCATTTCGAACCCAAAGCCTATTTTCACCATTTTTGAGTTTGGGGAGCTCGGGAGAGGCTATCTTTGAGGGGATTTTCACCTGGGTAATCGAGGTAAGTGATTTTCTACCACCATAGGTTAATTTCCGCGTTCCTAATCTTAAATCCCACCCTTAAATTCATGATTTTGAGTTAAAATTGGGGGAAAATGGAAGAAACTTCTTAGACCTAATTTTGGGGTTTTGATTGGGTAATTAACCTCCGATTTGAGAGATTTTCATATGGTTAGATTCGCGAGCGAACAAGGGTTCAGAAAATATAAAATTTTCCCGATTTCGAGACGTGGGCCCGAGGGGCGTTTTGGTCAAATTTTCTAATTTTGCGTATTAGTTCTTGATTAATTAGTTATTTCGATTTCTTGAATTTATATTTACGTTATCCCATCAAATTTAATAGATTTGGGCCACCCGGAGTTGGATACTCGTGGCAAGAGAGTGATTAGCGGTTGATTCGCACAGTTGAGGTAAGTGGCTTGCCTAACTCTGTGTTGGGGAATCTCCCTTAGGCATTTTTACTGGTTTTTTCCTATAAAAACCCCGTGTACGTGAGGTGACGAGCGCGTGCATGGGATATTTTCACTGAAGTTCCTTATTTCCTTCTACATGCCGAGCGGCGTCGACTTTATTATGATTTATTTCACTTTACTGTTATTTTACCTGTTTTATTTTAATTTTGCTTACGGTATAGGCTTACATAGTCGTCTAGACTAGGTGCCGTCAAGAGACCCAGTCAGAGGGAGAATTGGGTCGTGACATGTTGGTATCAGGGCGTCTAGGTCCGTATGAGTCACAACATCACAAGCCGGTTTATTAGAGTCTCGCGGATCGGCGCAGAGATGTCCGTACTTATCTTCGAGAGGCTATGTAACTGTTAAGAAAGATCATACTTCTTGGAATCCCTTCTCGTGCTGATTACTACTTGCAAATTCTTAAACACTATTATATTCTTTCTTACAGATGGTTCGCAATCGCACCGGACGTACCGACGATCATGCACCCGAGCCCCTAGCCAGAGCCACTAGAGGTAGGGGTCGGGGCAAGGGACGAGCACGCAGTGCAGCCCGAGCACCGACTAGAGCAGTGACGGAGGGTCCCCAGCGTCTGCAGTTGGAGGGGCACCGGAGGTCCCTACCATCACTCCAGCCCTCCAGGAGACTTTGACCCAGTTCATGAGTGCTTTCAGTACTCTATCTTAGGCGGGACTACTTCCGCTAGCCCCAGCTACATCCCAGGCCGGAGGAGGGGCACAGACTCCCGTAGCCCATACTCCAGAGCAGAGGGTTCACATGGGGCAGGTCCTAGAGTATATTCCTATGCCTCCAGCAGCTCCAATTCAGCCTGAGGCCAGAGCAGCTGCATCTGAGTCTGAGCAGCTCCATCTTGAGAGGTACAAGAAGTACCACCCACCTGAGTTCAGCGGTTTAGCTTAAGATGACGCTCTGGGTTTTCTTGATGAGTGTCATCGCATCCTTCATACCATGGGTATTGTGGAGACGAGTGGGGTCTCTTTCATTATTTTTCAGCTGAGAGGAGAAGCCTATCAGTGGTGGCGTGCAATTGAGCTTAGTAGTCCAGACGAGGCAGCCTCACTTACTTGGGCTCAGTTTTCAGAGATGTTTCTACTTGAGTTCATCCCTCAGAGTCTCAAGGATACTTGCGTGCGGAGTTTGAGCAGCTACGCCAGGGTACTATGACCGTGTCAGAATATGCGGTCTGGTTCAGTGACTTGGCACGACATGCATCAGCTTTGGTATCTACTGTCAGAGAGAGTTCGCCGTTTTATTGGGGACTCCATCCTAGCATTCCTACCAGTATGGACAGGGAGTTGGAGACTGATATCACTTACCAGCAGGCCGTGAGAATTGCTAGGAGGATTGAGAGTATGCTGACCCGGGACAGATAGGAGAGAGAGGCGAAGAGGTCTCGAGAGACGGGTCATTTCTCTGGAGCTCGTGCATCCGCAGCACGCTGTGGTAGGGGTTTTGTGAGAGCCCAGTACATTCAGCTCTTCCAGCATCCAGTGGTATTCCAGCACCTCTTAGATCTCGGGAGCCTTATTATGCACCACCAGTATCTTAGGCGCCTCCTGCTCGAGGTGCTATCACCGGCCAGTCCAGCAGGCCAGTTCAGAGTCAGCAGCCACACCCTCAGAGGGGTTGTTTTGGATATGGTGACCCTCGTCATGTGATCAAGGATTGCCCTAGAGTTAGGAGGGGTGTACCACCAGAGACTTATCAGGTACCACGTCTGCCACCAGGTCCCCCAGCCATACTTCCAGCCCCAGCTGCTGCCCCACCATCTCAGGCAGCTTGAGGTGGAGGCCGGAGAGGATGAGGTCGTCCTAGAGGGAGAGGTCATGCCAAATACTATGCCCTTCCAGCTCGATCCGAGGCCATTGCTTCAGACTCGGTTATCACATGTATTGTTCCCATTTGTCATAGGGATGCATCGGTATTATTTGACCCAGGTTCCACCTATTCATATGTATCATCTTATTTCGCCTCTCATTTGGGGATATCTCGAGATTCTTTGAGTACCCCCGTATATATTTCTACTCCTGTGGGAGATTCTCTTTTTATGGACCGCATATATCGGTCGTGTTTGATTTCTATCAGTGGTTTTGAGACCAGGGCTGATTTATTATTACTCAGTATGGTAGATTTTGATGTTATTTTGGGCATGGACTGGTTGTCGCCCCACTATGCTATTCTTGATTGTCACGCCAAGACCGTGACGCTGGCTATGCCAGGATTACCGAGGTTAGAGTGGAGGGGTTCGCTAGAGTATACTCCTCGTCGAGTCATTTCTTTTCTTAAGGCTCAGCGGATGGTTGCAAAGGGGTGTGATGCTTATTTGGCCTATGTGAGAGATGTTAGTGCCGACACCCCTACAGTTGATTTAGTCCCAGTTGTGAGGGATTATCCCGATGTTTTTCCAGCTGACCTTCTGGGTATGCCGCCTGACAGAGATATTGACTCTAGCATTGATTTATTGCCTGGCGCTCAGCCTATTTCCATTCCTCCCTGTCGCATGGCTCCTCCTGAGTTGAAGGAGTTGAAGGAGCAGCTGCAGGAACTGCTTGATAAGGGGTTCATCAAGCCTACTGTATTGCCTTGGGGTGCTCCGGTGTTGTTTGTGAAAAAGAAGGATGGATCGATGCGTATGTGCATTGACTACCGGTAGTTGAATAAGGTTACAGTGAAGAATAGGTACCCGTTACCTCGCATTGATGATTTGTTTGACCAGCTACAGGGTGCCAAGGTATTCTCCAAGATTGACCTTCGTTCGGGCTATCATCAGTTAAAGATTCGGGAGTCGGATATCCCAAAGATTGCTTTCAGGACTAGATATGGTCACTACGAGTTCCTTGTTATGTCATTCAGGCTGGCCAATGCCC
>ML292713.1:50027-74757 GCA_005239495.1 Nicotiana undulata | reverse complement strand
TATATATATATATATATATATATATATAACTGCTCTGTTGTAATAGGCTCGCTCATAGGTGCTCGACCATACTAGGCTTTGTATCTCGATCAACTGGGCTCGCTCATATGCACTCGGCCATAGTAGGTTCGGTATATAACTTACCATCTGATCAGAGGTTGCCCAATAGGGGACTGCCCATAGATTATACATAGATGGTAATGAAAATACTGTAATACTGTATAAATAGGCTCTCTGCTCTCTTGACTGGAAGAAGACGATACTCAATTGAATATGAAGTCTCGATAAGGAGAATATTGTAACTTACGAGACTAGAAAAATATACATAAATTCCGGAATATGGATTTCTCTTTATATCTCGTTATCAAACACATGTAATTATGTGATCATGCCAAAATGAAGGAAGGGCTTAGCCTTAACATACCTGGAGTAGAAAAAAAAAATTGTATGATGTTCTTGGGGAAGGTTGCAGCGTACTCCATTAGAAAGTTGAAAAATATGGACAAACCGAAACTCAAAATCAACATTGTTTTCTCTAAATGGTGCACACCCAGTTGTAAATTCTCCATACAAACCGCTATGTTTATGCATACATGAGAGAGGGTATTTTCTTAAGGAAATTGAATACCATGTGTTCTATAATACAGGTTGTCTCGTGATGCAGGTTACAACACCAATCCTATTAAAACAGTTTTTGACCTTTGGGCTTCTGAACCTTGTTAGTTCAATCGGAATGCAAATTAAAGACTTAATAAATGACCAAGTTTAACATAGGAATGTGAATCTAGCACCAATTCTTTGGTAAATGCTAGCTTAAAATATTTGGCTGCAAATGCATAAAAATGTGGAAACAAGGGAAAATTGGTCCAATACAACTAGAGTATCGAAAAACCGATTCTTACGTCAATCTAAATATTTGTAGGAATTTTGGTAAGAAATCACATTCTTATTGTAGGGTTGTTTGTAGTGGAATTGAAGTGTCTTATACTTAGCATTCTAAGTTGTCACCTAATCAAAATGACTAAGAGTCATACATATGATTTAAGGGATGTTTGCCACGTGGGGGTGGGAATTTAATCTTTATCCCCTCAAAATATATGAATGTGAAAAGTCGAATACTACAATACACCATCAACTTGCTTTTTAACTTCATTAAAATAAGTTCACGTAACAGAACTAAACTACACTATTGAAAAGATCTTACTTTTCACCTTTCAATATGTATATTGCGTCACGCAGAACTTAATACACCTAGCTCGTTTAATAACTAGAAACTACAAGCTGAGAGATTCAATAACCTCGGTAATTAATCAATTACCCCCGTAATTATGCATTATCTCAAATTACTTAAAATTTTACATATTTTTAATACACTTTATACATCATACTACCATGGTCACATGGTAGCTTGTATGGTACTAGTTCATAATTATCGGGTATTATCGATCGACTCGCATTTTATCCCAAAATCGGCCACCTTTAACGAAACTCGTTTTCTTTAATTTGTGTACCCTTTTATCGTTCATGACACTTATTTATGGCTTGTTATAAATAGCGTAATCCTTATAATCTCCAAATAATATTTTTACTTGGACTAATGCCAATTACCTTACGACAAATTCAACGTACAATACTACAGGGTGCAACATCATCGTAATTTAACACTGCGGGACGTAATATTGACGTAATATTGCGGGGCGTAACATCATTCTCCCCTTTGGAACATTCATCCTTGAATGTTGACTGATGCTCTTATCATTCTCATAACCCGTAGGTCTTGTAAATACTTTAGTACTCGTCTTGCCATCTAGGTGACTGTTCTAAATGAGTCTCAAATGCCAGGGCATCCCCCCTTTAAGCCTCTTTCTCACACCACGACTCGCCGTCGGAATCCTTCCAATCTTGTAACTGTTGCTATCTTTTATCATGCAGCTTGTACGATTCTGCCTTTGTAAGTGTGGCTATACGACTATTCTCTCTTTTTTTCAAGCTTTTAGCCAATCCCTATGCCTCGCCTTGTAAACATATACAGAGCTCAATAAGATGTTCCTCTGGGCATCCATACTGAAGTTCTTCGCTTGTTATTTTGTCGAACTTACACATATTATTATATCTTGTTTCATAGACCTAGTTATTCATCCGTATGACTTTGCTACATCTAGGTAGGTCATACTAACCATAACTCTTACCTTGATTTTATTATTATCGAGGTCTGCTACCCAATTCCAGGTTACTCTCTCGCTTCTTATCATAGATGTATAAATCCAAGTCCTTCAATGCTTTCTTATTATTGTTCATCTAGAGGATGGAATCCTTATCTCCTCTCATACGTTGGAACTTCATCCATATATTGTCGATTCACCTAAACGTTGATCCATAATCTACCACGATAACTTGACCTCTTATGTAACATTGTCGCTAGGGCTCACATTGCATCATGGAATATTTGAAGTAATTTTCCTGATCCACTTGGGGTGATACGATACTATACATCCATAACCGTTATTTTTATAACATCCCAATGTGGTTTACCTTACGTGGGTGTTTTGTTTTAATCATGTATACTTCATGAAATCATTACTTAATCGAAGGACCAAACGTCATCCTTTATCTATCACAATCACACTTTCATTCTTCTACCAGGGCAGCATTTCATTTCTTCTAAATGTCATTAGTCTTAGACTCCTTTGAGTTCATTCAGGCTATACCGAACTTTGTATAATTTAGAGAAACCATCAGCTCTTCTTGTTTTCATGGTCTTAATCATGAGGACTTATCCATTCTCGTCACCTTCTCACTCTCCCTTTCTTATCCTTATTTCTGACTTCCTAAAACCTTGTCGCTTTACCATACTTTAGTTTGCGGCATACACATATCTATTTATATTACTTGCAACCTTTCAACTTGGTTGTATCATAGATTTCCTTATGTCTTTATGGAATATCAAGCGAGACATCACATCGTCTCTAACTCTTCTTTATTCTCTTAATCAGGCTTCTCGATACCTAGACCATAGGCTGGAGGATATGCTACTGACGACGCCGCTATTATTCCTGGATATTGAATCCTCGCGCTTTTAGCCTTCTATCTGAAGTATGGACTATTCACAAACTTCTGCCTTTGAGTATCTCGTACGCTGTTCATATTTACCTTACTTACCTTAAAACCTTGCATCGTATCTTCTATCTCTTTCATGAACTCCCTTCCACATAGGTATAACGCATGTCCATAACTTGAAGCTATATTATAATACTTGCACCTCTAGTGCTTACACAATCCGGTTGGAGCTTCGTACTAACCTCTTATGAGGCTGGCACTTTCTAACCAACTTTATTGTAGGGCCATTGTAGAATATGGTTGTTGTACTATCTCTCTTGCACCTCTAACATTAAGAGTGATTCTGCAATGTTCTCAATCACGATGTCCATAATTTCCTGGGTCCAATAATAAAACTCCTGATTTACTTGGGTGATGTAATTCTTTAGTTTCCTCTTTCCTCTAATCAACCTTTATGTAGGCTTAAGATATCTTCCGATCTGCGGCTCATGGTGTTAGGTATTACTTTAGCTCTTCAAGGACGCTATGGAATATCCATGATTCAATCTTCTAACAATTCGATTCTTTGTCTATGACCTGGGCTCAATTCTTTCATTTAACTTAAACTAGAATCTTCTACGGCTATATGATTTTCAACATATATGCTGCATAGATAATACTCCGGACTCTTAAGTGCGTTCAAAATGTAACCAACTCTGGATCATTAATCGAATAATTCCTTACATTCCTCTCATCTTTCTTTAAACGTAGGTAATTACTTTTCCTGGTCTTTCTGCCTCCTTGTTGCGCGCATACTTAGCTTATCTTAGTGCCCACGCATATTTGAATTCCATACAACTCATATGATCTTGGTTATCACTTCTGATTTTACTTCCTGTTCATTAGCCATGGTAGGTGCCATTTTTTTTTGGAGTGCTAACAATGTTGTTGTGGGACTGTTGTTACATGACCATTTCCTCTTTACGTCGTTGTGCTTAGGTTGAAGCTTTCCTCCTTCTTTCCTAAGCTAGTTTTTCATTATAGTATTTAGGGAGGATCCTATGACTCTACTAAAGCTGTTAGCTTATTACGGACCTTTTGATGTCCTTCCTTGCCTATAATTATTCGTAGTTACTTATCTCCACGCCCTTGTGCTTGTAGGGTTGCCTCTGAACTAATGTTTTGACTGTCTTCCCAATGGCACTCTCATTCATCCTCGTAGCATTCATACAGTACCCTTAACTACCTCGACTCCTATCTGAATATTTCCCAAGGGTCCTGATGTCATATCCACGAGACTAAATTCTCCATGTTGGGGTTTCTTATGCTTATCTTGCATGATCTGCTGATCTGTCGGTAACTTCTTGTCTAGTCATGACTAGGCTCCTCCTGAATCAACTACTAACTACTCGTCAGCCCATTCTCATATCCATATTCTGCGTGATCTCTTTTGGGTTATTTCCTTTGTCTAACTTACCTCTTGCACTGGCTCCATATTTATCAATAAACTTTCGGGCAGGAACCCTTACTTCCTTTTTCTGACGTCGTGCTTACATAACGTTTCGGAATCATAGCATATCTGTAGGATTCAGGTAAGTACAATCTCATTCCTTTCTCATTTTTCTCGCACTCTTCCTTTACCATTTCCATAGTTACTAGAACAATTTATTTTTGTCTTAATGTCACATCACTCAATATTCCCCCCCCCCCCTTTAGGGGAGTACCAAGATTTAGTGCTATGATGAACTACGTATAGATGTTTTACCTTTTCATCTATGGCATCTTTTCACATCGTCGATGACCCTTACTCGCCTAGAGATAATCCTTCTATACCAAGGATAACAAAATTCGTTACTCACGATGGTGACACTTAATATAACTAGTACATACAGTCCCTTAAGCTTAACTGTACTCACATTACTTGCTTTAGGGAAGCGTCTTCCTGAATGACCATTCCCTGAATTTCTCATGAATCTTCTTTTGTTGTCCATTCTACTATCGCCGGAACGCAATCTGAAATTATCATGATGCTCACTATTGTCAAATCACTCAGTCCCTAATTCATGTTCAGCTTACCTTGTTCACCTGCACATACTGATTTCTATTATTCTGCGATCTAATTTTTCCTTCTGTTAATCACGTTAGAGTCGCGAACTACTTCTCGAAATGACAATGTGACTGTATGGCCTATACTCTTTTGTTGTCTTAAGGCCCATCACTTCTCGTCTCTTTCTTCATTTGACTATAGATTCTGTAACACTCTATTGTTTCCATCCATGTATCACATCTCACTCCTAATGCGTCATTATCCATTTTCGTGCTTTCATGTTAATATTTCTACCTATCACTTTATTCTAAAAATCGAATGAAACATTCTTTTTCCTTTTAATTCCCCTTGCTCCACCCATTGGCTCCTTGTTGCTGAACATTCTATTTCTACCACTGATGGGAGCCACACTAATATTTATCCCTTCCAGGCTTCCAAAGTTTATTTTTGTAGTACTCATATCTAGCTGTACTATTTTTGGGTGCACCATCGAGTTGTCTCCGAAAGAGATCCATTGCCATGTTTGTACTATCTTTCGGAAATGTCAACTAACTCTACCAATCCATCGACTATTTTGGGTTGTTTTATCCCTATTCGGACCCTGATAACGCGTCCTTCTCTTAAACTATGTATGTTAGCTCCAATTAGGCATAACTAAGATTGGTGTGGCCAATTATACAAACCTCTGTTACTGGTGAGGGTAACTCACAATGCTTATATTTTTCTACCGGAACTGTAATACTTATAATCTTCATTAACTGGGTACCTCGTACCTTTTTTCACCTTGCTTCTTTTACTTGCTAGAACTTATGCTACTTTCCGATTCTCTTTTTCCTTTTTATCGCAAAAGTGGATAGGCGTTCTTGCCTTAGGAATCCTTATCAAGAAGCTTACACATCTTAGCATACACATGGTCTGTTGAATACTTCATATTTATCCATCATAAGCATGATGCAAAATTCTAGTTCTTCTAACTCAGCTCTTCCACAACTATATCTCTTACCAATCATCTTTCCGATTGTGGGCATCGTCGTATTATGAATAAGATAAAGTTTAGGATATTGAGTTTCTACAACTGAGCTTTACCACACTATCTAAAATAAGAAGAAAGAGTGACAGTCCTAAATGCCCTGTAGCCTCCTGCTTATAAGTGTGGTGCACGACACACCCATAAACAATACTCTACTAGACACGACTTGTAGACTCCCTAGGACAGAACTACTCTGATACCACTTTTGTAACGACCCAAACCGATGGGCCGCGACGGGCACCCAATACCTTACTTAACCGAGTAGCAACGTAATGTATCTTTATTATTACATCATCATATACACGTGACATATGGGCCTAATAGGCCAACATGACCATTTATAAACTCAAAATATGTGCCCACAAGGCCGTACAATCTTTCACGTACACGACATATGTCTACAAGCTTCTACGAGTACATAAATGTCATAAAGATCGGGATAGGGTCCCGCCATACTAATCAGTACATGTCCTAATCTTACTGACCACATAAGCAACTCCGGAGCAAATGGAGAGCACCAACACCTTCAGCTGAGATGATAGCCTACTTGGAGGACTCTCGACCTGTCTATCAGGACCTGCGGGCATGAAACGAAGCGTCCCCAGGAAAAAGGGACGTCAGTACGAAATAATGTACTGAGTATGTGAGGCAATATACTGAAAGTTGAAACTGAACTGATAATATAATAACTGCAAGTAACTGGAAGTCAAAGATAATATGAAGATATGCTTACCTGTTGATACTGACTCAACTCTCTCAATATTGTAAGTAAAATAGTTGTCCGGCCCTATAAGGCTCGGAATATATATATTTGCTCTGCCGTAGTAGGCTCGCTCATAGGCGCTCGGCCATAATAGGCTCTGTATCTCGACCAACTGGGCTCGCTCATAGGCGCTCGGCCACAGTAGGTTCGATATATAACTTACCATCTGATTAGAGGTTTCCTAATAAGGGCCTGCCCATCTATTATAGCTCGATGGTAATGAAAATACTGTAATACTGTATAAATAGGCTCTCTGCTCTCTTGACTAGAAGAAGACAATACTCAATTGAATATGAAGTCTCGATAAGGAGAATATTGTAACTTACGAGACTAGAAAAATATACATAAATTCCGGAATATGGATTTCTCTTTATATCTCGTTATCAAACACATGTAATTATGTGATCATGTCAAAATGAAGGAAGGTCTTAGCCTTAACATACCTGGAGTAGAAAAAAAATTTGTATGATGTTCTTGGGGAAGGTTGCGCCGTACTCCATTAGAAAGTTGAAAAATATGGACAAACCTAAACTCAAAATCAACATTGTTTTCTCTAAATGGTGCACACCCAGTTGTAAATTCTCCATACAAAACCGCTATGTTTATGCATAATCTCGATGCATGAGAGAGGGTATTTTCTTAAGGAAATTGAATACCATATGTTCTATAATGCAGGTTGTCTCGTGATGCAGGTTACAACACCAATCCTATTAAAATAGCTTTTGACATTTGGGCTTCTGAACCTTGTTAGTTCAATCGGAGTGCAAATTAATGACTTCATAAATGACCAAGTTTAACATAGGAATGTGAATCTAGCACAAATTCTTTGGTAAATGCTAGCTTAAAATATTTGGCTGCAAATGCATAAAAATGTGAAAACAAGGGAAAGTTGGTCCAATACAACTAGAGTATCGGAAAATCGATTCTTACATCAACCTAAATATTTGTAGGAATTTTGGTAAGAAATCACATTCTTATTGTAGGGTTGTTTGTACGTGGAATTGAAGTGTCTTATACTTAGCATTCTAAGTTGCCACCTAATCAAAATGACTAAGAGTCATACATATGATTTAAGGGATTTTTTCCACGTGGGGGTGGGAATTTAATCTTTATCCCCACAAAATATATGAATGTGAAAAGTCCAATACTAAAATCCACCATCAACTTGCTTTTTAACTTCATTAAAATAAGTTCACATAACAGAACTAACTACACTGTTGGAAAGATCTTACTTTTCACCCTTCAATATGTAAATTGCGTCACGTAGAACTTAATACACCTAGCCCGTTGAATAACTAGAAACTACAAGAGGAGAGAGTCAATAACCCCGGTAATTAATCAATTACCCCCGTAATTACGAATTGTCTCAAATTACTTAAAATTTTACATATTTGTAATACACTTTATACATCATACTACCGTGGTCATATGGTACCTTGTATGGTACTAGTTCATAATTATCGGGTATTATCGATCGACCCGCATTTTATCTCCCAATCGGCCACCTTTAACGAAACTCGTTTTCTTTAATTTGTGTACCCTTTTATCCTTCATGACACTTCTTTATCGCTTGTTATAAATAGTGTGATTCTTATAATCTCCAAATAATCTTCTTACTTGGACTAATGTCAATTACCTTACGACAAATTCAACGTACAATACTACAGGGTGCACATCGTCGTAATTTAACACTGCGGGACGTAATATTGACGTAATATTGCGGGGCGTAACATAAGACTCGATTGGTCCTATATTGTTGTCTCCTTATGTGTTTTTATTGACTTTATGTGTACTCGGTCCTGTTATAGCATATCATATCATGTCTCAGTCTCGGCAATTATTAATCTTGTAAATTATCATTGATTCGGGCTAGTTCATGCATATGTGAGCCCATGTGAGCGAGACTGGAGAGTAATGACTGAGTGAGGCCGAGAGCATGTTATTGAGAGACAATTATGAGATCAGACTGCACACCGCAGCGATATTCCGATTATGCCTTCGTTGGCTTGTTATAGCGCTTGGGCTAATAGGAGACCCTCCGAAGTCTTTACACCCCAGTGAGCGCATCGATATTTGAGGGATGGATCTTCCCTGGACATGGATCTTGTCCGAAGTTTATGATGTGTGAGGGAAGGATCGTCTCTGGACATGGATCTTGTCCGAGTGTTGTATTCCGGAGATGGATCTTCTCCGTGGGGCTGGATTGGCCTTTTCCTAAGTACTGAGTGACTACGGTCATCGGTGTTTATGCATATTCCGGGATGAATTTTCCCTGGGCCTGAGAGTCATATACAGTACTGAGAGGACTTCTGTATGAAAACTGTGAGCACTATGTGTATTCTCACACTGTTCATATATTGGCATGTGGAGTATACTGAGTTATGCATGGGATACTGGACATATCTAGCATATTTTGTTTTCATTCTCTGATAAACTGTGAACATGTCTAATTTCTGTACATTATCTTATTTAATTGCTGAGGTTCAGTCCGTCACTACCTTTCAGCCCATAATTTGGGTTCGTTACTTCTGAGTTGGTGTACTCACGTTACCGCATGCACCTTGTGTGTAGATCAAGGTACATCGGGACCCGGTAGTGGTTGCTGAGTTGCGGTCAGAGTTTCTTTTGGAGGCATCGAGGTAGCAGTTGGCGATCGCAGCCTCGATTATCTCCTTCCCTATCTCCTTGTCGTATTTATTAATTTTAGAAAACTTTATGCCGGCTCTGTATTTTGATATTTTGATGTAGTAGCTCATGACTCGGTGACACTAGATCTGAGATCGACTTTTCTTTTAATTATGTTTTCAATGATGTTAAACCCTTAAATGCTTTATAAAGATGAGACTCTTACTGTAAATATAACGACTTTCCTGAAAACAACTTTTAACAAATGAAATGTGTGGCTTGCTTGATTTCACGATAGGCGCCATCACGACCAGGTATTTTGGGGTCGTGACAACTCCGAACTAAAAGGGAAATATCATGCCTGCTAAATGTCAAGTACAATAACTTTTCAATCAGCCTTTGATAATTCGATGGATCAGGTAAAATTAGATCAATTGTATGTTGGCCACTAACATAGTCATCAAACTCAGCAGACTTAACTTCCAGTTGACCTCTGGAGGTGTCTCAAAAGGCTTTTTACTAGATAAGCTCATGTCTAAAATCAATTCCTAAGTGTACTTCCTTTGATTAAAAACCTTTTTATTACTCTTCGCAAACTCAATGCTAAGGAAATACCTAAGCTCGCCCAAATCTTTAATCTTAAAATTGTGTTGAAGAGTATCTTTAGTCTCTTGTATTAAAGGCATATCATCATAAGTTGATCAAATATCATCCATATAGATCAAGATGACCACAAAGTGTCCTTATCCTTTTAGTTAAAAGAGAGTAGTCCAAATTTTTTTGTGCAATATCAGAATCAATCAATGTTGTTATAAGTTTGATATTCCACTGCCTAAGGCTTGTTTAAGTCTATAAAGAAATTTAAGCAAGCTATAAACCTTCTGACCACCTGCTGAATGATTGAAACCCTAAGGAAGACTCATATAAACTCCATCATCAAGATCACCTTGTAAAAAGGTATTATAAATTTACATATGTTGAACATGTCATTTCTTTGCAGCTATAAGTCATCTCTTATGTGTCCTTTCATGTGACATAAATTACAATCCAAGTTATACTTCATTTTGTTCTTGTTCCCTAACGAGACAGTGAACACAACAGTAGTGCCTAAAAGTAGTTCCTAATATCTTTCTCCTACTCTCATTTTGGAGTACCATAGCATAAGCTTAGTTAATAGTCGGCATATAACCGTCATGAGTATTTAGCTTCTACCTTGTTCAAGACTTTCATTCAGTCTCATTAAAATTGCAACAAACACAAATATTCTAACTGCTCAACGTAATCCTTAGGAGGGGGGGGGGGTGTTAAAATAAAATCATATTCATCCCATAAATTCTACAACTTAGTAAAGTACACAAAATAGACAAGATGCCTCGTACAAGTAATAAAGCCTTGAAACATTTATCTTATCAAAACGCCCCTTGAGTTATGGCCAAAAAATCTGAGCAATATCATAAAAGAGGACTCTCATCAAAAGATGTTGGTTAATATTACTCATCAACCACGAGGCGAAAATCACGTTGCAGCAATCTTATTGATGTGCTAGTGCTGGCCCAAAATCATCTTTAGATGTTGAACTATTAACCCAAATAAAGTTTTTCCTTTCCTACCAGATCTACTTTTATAGCTCGATTCCAAAAAGAATAATTCTCCATACCAGTCAATAATAGATCCATCGACATTGATTCCCTTCCGTCCAATGGATAAAGATTCAAAGAGTGGCTAGTTCGAGCACGATTGTTCCTCCGGTCACTCCGATGACAGTAACTACATTGCTAGTAGATGTACTACTACAGTCATGTGCAATTGCCATATAATTACTCGGAAAATGCACAAAAGTTAGGGTTACAAAGCCAAAATTAAAGCAAATTCTCTAGAATTCCCTTAATTGCACGAAGAAATCCCTAGAACTACTTGATCATAGTCTTTGATACCATGTTAAGTTTGTAAACTAGAGCTAAAATTAGAAAAATGTGGTGATCACAATGACGACCACATAAACGGGTTATAACACTTAGGCTCGCTAGTTAAAGATAGTATAGTAATTAAATCGTCTCCACCGGAATTGGTTTAAATAATGTTCAAATGAACCTTCATCTTAACACTATTTAGGAAACTAAACCTTTGAATTTGAGTTATTAATAAACTAAGAGTAACAACTAAGATCATCACTTGTGAATGAATAATGGAAATTGAGTGACTAAGTAGCAACAATTGAATAGCAATGTGGGAAATGAGGGCTTTGACAAGAACTTTGATCAAGTATTATTCGGGATAATGTCACGACCCCAAATCCTAACATGCCGTGATGGCGCCTATCGTGGAATTAGGCTAGCCAACCATCACCTTACTACGCATTTGTTCAATTATAAGAGTTCAATATTCAATAATAAGCATGCAACCATAGCATTAAATAATATTATTAAGTCTTAGCGTTCCCATATTAGCCTAAACAAACTTCCCAAGAACTGGAGTCAATAGTCATGAGCATTTAAGAATATATAAATCTAACTCTGCTAAAACTATAATATATATATATATATATATATATATATGAATCAAATGCTAGAACTAAATGAGGAAAGGAAATGGAGAAGTTGTGGACGCTGGACAGCTACCTCGAAATCCCGTGAACCGCTGCTGACGAACAAGGTAGCTACTACTCCAAATCGGTACCTGAATCTGTGCACAGAGGCACAGGGAGTCTTTATGAGTATGCCAACTCAGTAGTAATGAAAATAAATCGCAGCCTGAGAATTATAAAACACACAGTACAAATACACCACACAAAAGCCAGTAAAAACACCAAGTCACCAGATAGTATTCATCAAATACATGAGTTCAAAAATCAGTTTCTAGAAATTCTTTGAAACCAGTGTAATATTAGTATATCTCAGTAAAACTCTCATTAAAACCAGTTTGAAAACGAAGTAAATCATAGTTGAAAACTCAGTAAAAATCTTCATAAAACTGCCCCTCGGGCCATAATTATTTCTCATCACAATATCTTTCAGTATTAGCCCATCAGGCAACCTCACAATCACTCTGCCCATCAGGCAACCTCACAATCACTCTGCCCATCAGGCAACCTCACAATCGCTCTGCCCATCAGGCAACCTCACAATCACTCAGCATAAGCCCCCCGGGCATCACTCATTAGGTACCTGCGCTCACTGGGGGTGTGTACAAACTCCGGAGGGGCTCTTACAGCCCAAGCGCTGNATCCTCACAATATAGGCCAGCAGCCTCACTCAGTCAGACACTCTCAATTTGCCCTTCAGACCATAAATATACCGGGTTCTCGACCCAAAAACAGTGTTTCATTTTCAAGAGTTAGTATCAAAATACTCTGAGTGTCAAAACAATTTCACAGGAAAGGACTGAGTGTAAAATCATAACGTATCAGTGAGGAAATAGTAAAACATAACCCCCAAGGGGTAAGCAAATCGGCACTAGGCCCCAAACACGGCTTAGAGCCCAAATCATATCATAATATAATAATACTAATTAAGCATAGGCTTAAAAGTCGGTTTCGCAACTCAATAGTCGCCTAAGTAAGGAGTATATCTCCAAAGTTTCAACCTTTGCATTCCAAAACCCGTGAAAGGGTGCATAGTCCAGGGTTTCATACCCTCAGGACAAGATTTAAAGACATTACTTACCTCAAACTAGCCCGAAATTACTTCGCAATGCGTTTGCCTTTCGAATCAACTTCCGGATTCTCCAAATCTACAAAGTTCATATTTTTATCATCAAATTATGCTCAAGGAATAAATTCCAATTGAATAATATCGAATTTAGCTCAAAAATCCGAATTCGGTCGATACCCGACCCCCGAGCCTGCGTCCCGCAACTCAGAAATGTTTATACCAAAATGTTCTTCGTCCCCTCACGAGTCCGTACATATAAAGAACACCAAAATCGGAGTTCGTTGACCCCTCAAATCTACCCCTAAAGGTCTCGTAATCTCAAGCCCTAAACCCACTTTTTTCTACTGATTTTCATGAATTAAATACTGGGATTAGGCTCCTTAATCACCTATAATTGAGTTTTAATGATCAAAATACTTACCTCTATGAAGAACACTTATTTGCCTCTTCAAAAATCGCCTCAAGAGCTCTATGTCCGTACAAAAATGGTGTAAAAAGGGTTTAGGTCGCGGAAGGGTTTATTTTTATAACTGCCCAGGGGTTCCGCACCTGCGGCCCATTTTCGCACATGCGGTCCCCTAACCGCACCTGCGACCTTCCCGCACATGTGGAGCTTGGTCCGCTCCTGTAGTCCCGCACCTGCGGTCAATCTTCCGCAGGTGCGGAAATCACTGCGATTCCACACCAGCAGCTTTTTGCTGCAATTTCCAACTCCGAACTTTCCGTTAACCATTCAAAATCAATCCCGAGCCCCTCGAGACCCCAACCAAATATACCAACACATCACATATGATCATTCAAACTTAATTGCACTCTCAAAACACCAAAATTAACATCAAAATACCAAAATCACATCGGATTCAAGCCTAAGAACTTTCAAATTTCTAAAATCCACCAATAATGCCGAAACTATCCAAAACAACTCTGATTGACCTGAATTTTGCAGGCATATCTAAAATAACATTACGAACATGTTCCAACTGTCGGAATTCCATTCCAACCCCGATAGCCTATTTTCCACTGCGACCGGAAATCACCAAAAACTAACTTTCGCCAATTCAAGCCTAATTCTACACCGGACATCATAAAATTATTTTGAACACACTCCTAAGTCCCAAATCACCTAACGAAGTTATTCGAGCCATAAAATCCACATTCCGAGGTCTCTTACCAATAAGTCAACTCCCATTCGAATTTTCCAACTTCAAGGCTATTTTTAAAGACTAAGTGGCTAACTTCTCATTATAATCATTTCGATTTCAAGCCTACCAACTCTAACACATCAAATACGGTATAACCAATCTATAACAAGTCAAATGCAGTAATTATAATGCAGATTCTATGTAACGACAGACCAGGTCGTTACAGATAACTATGTGGTACGTATGGACCTGGAGATCAAGAGGAGTAGGAGGAAGAGGGCGGGGTGCAGGCAACCGAAGATCAAGTGGGATAACTTGAACAAGGACAAACCTCAGGAGTTAG
The DNA here is from genome assembly GCA_005239495.1 of Nicotiana undulata. Lineage (NCBI taxonomy): Eukaryota > Viridiplantae > Streptophyta > Magnoliopsida > Solanales > Solanaceae > Nicotiana > Nicotiana undulata. Next base: position 60,121 of record ML292713.1, on the reverse strand, counting down.
GGGAGAAGTTAGTGGCTATTACGGCTTGGATGAGTATGGGGGACGCGTCTAGTATGTGGTCCATGACTGCGGATTGCATTAGGGTAGCTGCTAGAGAGGTCTTAGGGGTCACGAAGGATTCTCCAGGGGTGCATAAAGAGGACTGGTGGTGGAATGGAGAGGTTCAAGGTAAAGTGGAAGCTAATAAAGAGGCTTATTTGAAGCTAGTAGAGAGTACAAATGAGGAGGAAAAAAGTACATATTGGGAGTGTTACATAAAGGCAAAGAAAGAGGCAAAGTTAGCAGTTACGACGACTAAGAATGCAGTATTTGCTCGTTTGTACGAGGAGCTCAAGGGAAAATATGGGGACAAGAGGTTATTCTGGCTGGCCAAGGTGAGGGAGAGGAAATCCCGTGACTTAGACCAAGTCAAGTGCATCAAGGAAGAGGATGGTAAAGTGTTGATGGACGAGGCACTCATTATGAGAAGATGGCAGACATACTTCCATAAACTGTTGAACGAGGAGGGGATAGATGCATTGTGCTGGGTGAGTTGGAGCACTCCGAGAGTCGGCGAGATTTTGGGTACTATAGGAGGATTACGATAGAGGAGGTGGAAGGAGAAATGCGTAGGATGTGCAGGGGCAGAGCAACGGGGCAAGACGAAATCCCGGTGGAATTCTGGAAGAGCGCGGGGCAAGAAGGTTTGGAGTGGCTCACTAGGTTGTTTAATGTTATTTTTAAGGCAAAAAAGATGCTCGAAGAATGGAGGTGGAGTACGATGATTCCTATTTACAAGAACAAGGGTGATATCCAAAATTGCAAAAATTATAGAGGTATCAAGTTATTGAGTCACACTATGAAGGTTTGGGAGAGAGTGGTGGAGGCCAGGATGAGGAAGTGCGTGTCTATTTTAGAGAATCAGTTTGGATTCATGTCGGGGCGTTCGACTACGGAAGCGATTCATTTGGTAAGGATATTAGTGGAGCAGTACAGGTAAAGGAAGAAGGATTTACATATGGTGTTCATTGAAGGCATACGATAAAGTTCCGAGGGAGATACTATGGAGGTGTTTCGAGGTTAGCGGAATTCTGGTAGCATACATTAGGTTGATTAAGGATATGTATGATTATGCTACGACTCGGGTAAGGACTGTAGGTGGTGACTCGGACCTTTTCCCTGTGGTGATGGGGTTGCACCAGGGATCGGCTCTTAGCCCATTTTTATTTGCCTTGGTGATGGATGTACTGTCACGTCATATCCAAGGGGAGGTGCCTTGGTTCATGTTATTTGCCGATGATATAGTGTTGATTGATGAGACATGTAGCGAAGTTAACGCGAGGTTGGAGGTTTGGAGACAAACCTTGGAGTCTAGGGGTTACAAACTGAGTAGAACCAAGACAGAATACTTGGAGTGCAAATTCAGTGAGACCCATGATGCAGACATAGAGGTTAAGCTTGATGCTCAAGTTATCCCCAAGAGAACGAGTTTTAAGTATCTCGGGTCTATTATCCAGGGTAACGGGGAGATTGACGAAGATGTCACACATCATATCGGAGCGGGGTGGATGAAGTGGAGGCTCGCTTCCGGTGTTCTATGTGATAAGAAGGTGCCATTAGGACTTAAGGGTAAGTTTTATCGAGTGGTAGTTCGACCCGCTATATTGTATGGGGCTGAGTGTTGGCCAGTCAAGAACTCCCACGTGCAGAAGATGAGAGTAGCAGAGATAAGGATATTGAGATGGATGTGTGGGTGTACCAGGCGAGATAGAATTAAGAATGAAGTAATCCGGGACAGAGTGGGAGTAGCCTCCGTGGAGGACAAGATGCGGGAGTCGCGACTGAGATGGTTCGGACATGTTAGGAGGAGAAGCATTGATGCCCTTGTCAGGAGGTGTGAGAGGTTGGCCATGGAGAGTTGGAGAAGGGTCGAGGTAGGCCTAAGAAGTACTGGGGAGAAGTGATTAGGCAAACATGGCGCTGCTTCAGCTCACTGAGGACATGACACTTGATAGGAGGGTGTGGAGGTCTAGGATTAAGGTAGAGGGTTAGTAGGTAGTTTATAGTGGTCAATGATAGGCTTAGTAGCATGCATTTCCATTCATATTCTTTGATTTTTATTATGGTATGTGGTTTTTTTCGACTCAAGTATTGTATTCCGTGCTGCTATTATTGGATACTGTTTATCTTTTTTCTTCCATATTTTTTTTCTTTCTTCCTTCTTCTTCTTATTACCCCTTTCTCAGCCGAGGGTCTATTGGAAACAACCTCTCTACCTGTATTAGGTAGGGGTAAGGTCTGCGTACAAACTACCCTCCCCATACCCCACTTGTTGTGATCAAATTGGGTTTGTTGTTGTTGTTTTATGTAGTAAGTTCACTCTTATGTTCCATTGACTCTTTCGATTTCAATAGATGATTAGGCCATCTTAAGGATTCAAATTCTTCTTCCGAATGAATTAGAGTTTGCTAAACAACCTAATGATATGTGCTGTGAAAATATGCAAGAATACGTTGAATGAATGATCTTCGAAAAATGTCTCTTAACTATTCTTCTCAATTGAGTCAATTTATAACTCTACAAGCACTTTCGATAACCCATAAGAGTCGTGAAATCAATCCAACAAGATAACACAATGTAAATTCCAGCAACACTTCTCTTACGATTAAAGTAAAACCAATTAACCTTACAATTCAAATAGAAATTCGTTCAACGAATTCAGGCAACTAACAGAGAGCAAACCCAAAACAATAGTCAAATCACAATACTCGTCAATAACCCTAATAAAGATTACTCTATAATGGAGAAGTTGTTCATCACAAGAGTATTAAGATAACAAGAATATATTACAATTCAAAAAATCAAACAAACTTTCATATTGAATAATGCAGGTGAAGTATTCAGAGTCTATGTTGTTTCCATTGCCTTCTTAGTTTTGGGACAAGCAAGGCTTCATATAGGTCAAAAGGATGCCTCCAAATTTTATAAAAATAGGTCTGGCTAAAATTTCCGGAGATAGTCGTACGGGGCCGCGTACCTGGAGTATGACCTCCAACCTTTGTGGCTCTTGCGCGTTTGGGGTTGCTAGTGCGCGGCCGCGCACGAGAATTTCTTCTTGCTCAACTTTCTTTCCTCCCACTTAGTGTACTATTTCTCCATTGATCCACTCTGCACCACCTGCCCTGAAAGGTGACATATTAAACCCAAATCATACCAACTCTCTATCAAATCAACCAATCAAAGACACAAAGCGGACATAAATATTAAGTGATTTTAAGCTCATCAAACACCCCCACACTTAGCTTTTTCTTTTCCCGAGCAAATCTAAAACTAAATTGCTCCTAACACTACAACCACCTTAGACAAGTGGCCGGCCAAAATCAACTCGATACCATTGTAGGGTCACATTCAACGTCAAACCAGTCATGACATTCCACTACCGTTTTGGTCAAATTGGCGCTAAATCCTCGATGCACCTCACAAGATAAAGACAATGCCCATTCATATACCAATTGCAAATAATAGCCTAGGGCAATACACAACAATCACTCTCCCTCACAAAGAAGTGACTCATGCTTTCAAGAGTATCATAAGCTTGGCTATCATGTAGCTCTCCACTAATGTAGGAACAATCTCATCTAGATCATGTAGGACTTTGAATTTGATTGTAATGTAGGCTATATGACGGGATGGATATAATCTGTATAAGAGTATATACACCTCCCTAAGCACTTTAATTCCTACAACTCCATACGTGCCCTACACCTTTTACAATTACAATTGTCCCCAAACTTCCAGATCAGAATAACACCCAGTTCTCATTTCTTTAAGCATAACATACAAGGACTTTAAGTCAGCAGGGGAATGTTCACTTTTATTTCTTCACTCAACGTGAGCATATCTCTTTTTCTGGGTTTTTTTTCCACAATATCCTGCTCTCGTACCTCACATACATTTATAATGGTGCACATTTTTTTTACTTATCATCAGTTCCACTCAAAACCAACCCTCGCCCCAACACTTATGTCTCTTCATCTTTTAGCATAATACACAAGGCATTCAAGTGCTTAGGGACGGTTATAGGTTCAGGTTGTAATGTGGTTGCCAATGAAAAAGGGAATTAGACTCAACTGGTCTAACTAGAGGTAACTTATCAGTTCTTAAGAGGATTAAAAGCAATTGAAAAAAGGGCTATCAAAGAAAGCTATGGTCATCTCCAAACTCAACTATTACCTATGATTTCATATTGAGCCATAACCAAGCCAAGTTCTAGACCATATCATACATGATCACTAAGAAAACATTCGCCTCACCACACATAGCATTTTAGATAGGCACACAAATCAGACCGTAGTCACCAATGGTCTCTCTGACTTACAAGCGCAGGACCATGTATCCCATCAGTCAGGCACAGTCAACTTTGCAACCCACAAGAAACTTTTCAAAAAATTATCTAAAAACAAATAAATAACAAAAATATACTCTAAAAAGTGTCTGGTTCAAAATATTATGACCATGATAAAGAACCAAACAAGAAACCCATGGAAGTACAAATGTAAAAAAATAAGAAAATATTTTTGGAATTTTTGTTTTTGTGGTTTTTTTATTCAATAAGGAAGCAAATTAAAAAGCGCGATGTACAATACCCCTACCCCCACAGTTAACTAGTGGCATATCCCCATGTCATAGAATAAAAATGCAAAGATGAAAGAAAACTCCCCTGACTGGGTCAATCCGTGTTGGAGACAGTGTCGAGGTCCAGGTGACACGCCCGACCAAGTGCGAGCAGCCATGCCATGATCGTCTTCTCGGGTTGGCGCATCCCTGCTATTTGGTGTTCCAAGGAACCCATTCTTGTTTCCCACACACTGTCGGAAGGTTCTCCAACACCATGCCCATGCAGGGTAGTAGCATCACCATGATAACTTTATCAGCCCAAAATTTCTTTTCTTGCTTGACCTTTCCATCCGTAGCCTTATTTTCAGGTACCCGTGCCTCATGGCACAACTAAGTGACTAACGATGGGAAAAAGAACCCATACTTCTGCACCGGACAACAAATTTTCATCTCGTCTTGAATGACCTTAGCTACATCAGAAGTCGTGGCCATTGACAAAGCACCAAATTAGAGTAGCCCGGAGAACATTCACGTCAGTTGTGTTACCGGAAGGCATCATTCGGTTATTAATGATGTATAACCAACACTTCCCCTCAAAAGTGAGCGGAGTAGAGTGAAATTTTGGCCCCTTATTAGCAACACCACCTCCTTCCCGGGCACACAAATCGTCTCAATGGACATAGTCCACGAGTATGGTTCCTTGATATGCTCTACGCCGACAGGTGATAGGCCTTTTGGATAGCTTCCTTGTAAAATTCAACTTTTTTCTTCCAGACTGTACACGCATAGTCCTCATGTTCCGGACAATTCGCGTAGAATTCCCTAACAACTGTCAAATTTGCATCGCCATGTTCTTCAAAGTACACCCGCATTCCTCGCTGGACCAATTCCTCATGAACTATGTAACACTAATTGAAGAGAGATCCGATGTTGATTCCCCTTTCAAGTATTGGCTTTTCGTTTGCCTTGCTATTAGACCGTTCTTGGGCCTCCAGGAGACGAACTTGTTTTGATCATATGGGCTAGAGGATGTAGAAACTCGCGACCTGGACGTGCCTACATCGTGAGCTTTGGACGTGCCTTCTTTCCTACTAGTGGAGGCACCTGGGGGTTTTCTTTTCTTGGAAGTGGTCATTTGTACTTGAAACAACCCGATAAATATCAGCAATTAGACCATTCTTCCGACCAAGAAGGGATACTTAGACTTCACCCGTATAGTGGTCACGAATATATACTCTCCTAGCCATGGGAAGGATACATCCCACAATCATTAGAATATACCCCCATTATTAGTTCACCCAAATTAAGTACATGGATAATTATCGGGTGAGCAACAAAATCTAGAATATACGGCACAACCTAATTGTGGTATTTCATAAACATCTTACATGCAAAGCTGGTCGTATTCCACACAAATCAACTTAACCCTAGGTGGACTATATACACAATAATTTAACTACCTAGCAGCCATACTCTCAACACCCATGGTGAAACCCAGTCTTTAACCCCACAAGAAAAAGGAAACAAATGAAGGAAAAATGTATTAGAAGATTATATGTCGTGTGAGGGTTACAATTCTGAAGATGCATTACTTATTTGCGAGCGTTTGGTATATGAAGATATTTATACATCTTTTCACATACGAAAATATGAAATTCAGACTCATGTGACAAGACAAGGCCCTGAAAAAGTAACTAATGAAATACCGTATTTAGAAACCTATTTACTCTGTAATTTAGATAACATGGAATGCAATATTCGCGATACAACCACTGGCCCTCACTCAACCCTCGACCGCTTCGTAAACTCTTTCTAGATTGTATTTGACTTCTTCAAAGATAAAAGACAACTGGAGTCGTTGCTCCCGGGATAAGTCTCATTGGATGTCGCAACCTAAATTTCAGGTATGCCCTTTGCCCTGAAGGAACTCGCGTCCTTCTCTCGTGACTTTAGGCGCTAAAAAAAGAATAAAAACATGGAAGAAAAGGTTACATACTTGAGGGGTCAATTATGGAAACACACTTGAGGAGGGGGGAAATAGAGAGTAAGAGAGTGGGGTGGTGTGTATATTATAGTCGCAGAAAGAGAGAGGGGGGGGTGGGTTGGGGACGGTTTAGGGTTTGGTTTGGTGAGAGAGTAGAGAAAAAGGGGGAATGATTAGAAGGGGGTTGAAATCTGGGTTATGAACAAAAAAAGTCGGATACTTACCTGTGCGCGGTCGGGTCCACTCGTGCGCGACCGCATACACATGCCAGATTTCTGTTAGACATGCACAACCAGATGGTAGTTCAACCCTCCAGGTGCGCGGGCGCGCACCTATACACACAGTAATTTCCTTTTGTAAGCCTCAATTTTGCCATTCCACAATCTATACTTTCCTGCACCCCACCAAACCATAATATACACTAAATTTTACCTAGTCTAAGCTCAACAAAAACTTTTAAAAAAATCAAACTAGTAGAATAGTTAGAGATAGTTCTGAGTTATAGTCGTCAGCTTGACTCAACCAGGCATCCTCAACTAATTATGATGCTCGAGGATTTCTGAGCAAGTCCTCCAGCAAGATATGGTTTTAACATGTGCCCATTCACTTTGAAACTCTCTGTTCCTTCCATGTTCTGGACCTCAATCGCCTCGTATGGTGATACATATTTCACCACATAGGGTCCCGCCCATCTGGACTTAACGTTTTCGGGGAATAATCTGAGTCTACTATCGTATAGCAAGACCTTTTCCCTTCTTGAAATTCTTTCGGTTAATCAGACGGTCATGCCATTTCTTGGTCTTTACCTTGAAAATCCGTGCATTCTCATACGCATCCAATCTAAATTCCTCCAACTCATTCATTTGTGACATTTTGTGCTCACCTGCAAGACTAAGATCAATATTAAGCAATTTAATTGCCCAATACGTCTTATATTCTATCTCCACAGGTAAGAGACATAACTTTCCATATACCAACATGAAGGGTGAAAGCCATATGGTTATTTTGAATGTTGTTCTATACGCCCATAGAGCTTCATCTAACTTTACTGACCAATACTTTTTGGAAGCACTAACCGTTTTCACTAGAATTATTTTGATTTCACGGTTAGCTACTTCTACTTGCCCACTAGTTTGAGCATGATATGGGGTTCCTGTTTTATGAGTTACCCCATATTTAGACAGTAGTGTGGCAAACGTTTTATTAACAAAATGTGACTCATTTTCACTAATGATGACTTGGGGAGTTCGAAAACAGATGAAAATATTCTTCTGAAGAAATTCACATAATATCCGAGCATCGCTTGTCCTTGTGGGGATTGCCTCGACCACTTGGAGATGTAGTCAACGACCACTAAGATATACTCATAGGAGTGGGACGATGGGAAGGGACCCATAAAGTCGATGCCCCAGAAATCGAATACTTCACATACTAAAATGGAATCCTTGGTGATTCTGGAGAAATTCTTGATGAACCTTCTATAAAACTCTACATGCCTGAAAGAGCTTCTGATGCTCTTAACTGAAGTTGGTGGTGGGAGCTTAGCGATCACATCTACCTTAGCTCTGTCGACCTCGATACCTTCAACTGTGACTTTGTGGCCCAAGACTATCCCCTCCTTTGCCATGAAATGACACTTTTCCCAGTTAAGTACTAGGTGAGTGTCTTCACATCATTTAAGGACCAGTTCTAGATTCCTCAAACAATCATTTAAGTCATACCCAAAGAGAGTAAAATCATCAATGAACACCTCAAACACTTCCCATTCAAGTCTGAAAAGATTGACATCATGCACATTTGGAATGTAGCTGGTGCATTGCAAAGTCCAAAAGGCATTCTCCGGTATGCAAAGATTACGGAAGGGCATGTAAATGTGGGTTTCTCAACATCTTCAGAAGCAATGGATATTTGATTGTACCCTGAATAACCATCTTAAAAGCAGTAACATCCACGCCCTGCCACCTTCTCCAACATCTGATCAATGACGGGAAGTGGGAAGTGATCCTTCCTCGTTGCATCATTCAACCTTCGGTATTCTATGCACATCCTCCAACCAATGACAATTCTTGTAGCAATTAGCTTGTCCTCATTTTTCACTACCGTCATGACCCTTTTTCGGACAACCTGCACGGGTTGTTGATCCATTAGGTGTCGGAGATGGAAAATATTAAATTCGCATCTAGCAGTTTGAGTATCTTTTTCTGTACCACCTCATCTAGGTTTTTATTCAATTTTCATTGGGGCTACACTACCGATTTTCTCCCTTCTTCCAACAAGATTTTGTGCATGCAGATTGCTGGGCTGGTTCCCTGTATATCGGCTATGCTCCAACCGATTACTTTTTTATGCTTCCGTAATAACTCTACTAGCATGTGTGTAGATTCACCTATCAAATTAGTTGAAACAGACACATGAAAATTGTTAGTGTCCAAAAAAGCATATTTTAAATGTGTTGGGAGTACTTTCAATTCCAGCCCTGGCATGATCTTTTCTTTCTCAAATTCCTCTTCGTCTACCACTTGGTTTTCATCTTCCAGTGCCTCGGCTTCTTTCTTGATTTCAGGGTCTTCATCATCTGCTGTACTCGATTGACTAATGCATATTTCCAATGAATTATCTACTAGCTTGTCAAGCTTGTGTTGTTCAACTAACTCTCCTACCACATCTAGTTTGAAACATGCATAAGCAGATGCCCATCACATGGGTATTTCATCATTCTCTTCATTGGAAACACCACTTTTTTGTTTCCCGCTCTTAGCATGAGTTGACCCTTGTATATCAAGAATAGCTCGGCCAGTGCAAAAGAATGGTCTCCCTAAGATTAGAGGTTGTGAGCACGTGATTTTTTCACCCACCATATACCCCTACAAATTTCAATAAAATAAAATAATCTTACAAATTTTGTTGAATTTTAATGTTATTGTGAATTGTTTTTGCATTGCATATTCATGATTCATCTTTTAAAATTATATAAAATTGCATAATTAGGCACATCATTATTGTCAAGAAATTAAATTTATTATTTGTGATTAATCGGATTAAACAACGAATGAATGATGATTATTTGATGTAATGTAGTTTTGATAACTAATTACTAAAATTAATCATTTTAATCCAACAAATCATATATTTAATTAGGAGTATAAAATTAATTGTTTGTATCCTTAATTAATTTATGATTAGATGATGCAAGGTAAAATTAATTATTATATTTTTGGATTTAATTAGGCTTGGGTTTAATTAAATTAATTGGGTTAATTAGTTAGAAGAATTAATTCGGACCTGGGCTTAAATCACCCAGGCCCAAACTAATCTCTACACCCCCAGTCCAGTTAACCAAATGGCTACCCGGTCCACACCCCCTACACTACCCAAACGACCCCGTTTCAAGTTAACACTAATCCTAGCCGTTGATGTGCTTAGATCCAACGGCTGGGAACCCCACAAGCCCTTAGTATATAACTGTCCAAAGCTTCCCCCACCCCCCATTCACTATAAGTCTAACACCCCCCCC